>CAVNYN010206577.1:0-51263 GCA_963692815.1 Nyctanthes arbor-tristis | reverse complement strand
GGTACATTTGTGGACCATTCCATCCTCCATATCTTTCTTCTAACTCTACCCACAACTCTCTAGCAGTTTCAACATATAAAAAAGCACCAACAATTTCTTTAGAAATTGAGTTTAAAAGCCAAGATGTTACCATGAAATTGGCTCTGCTCCACCGGTTGTAAATAGCTGATTCTCTTGCTGAAGTGTCTACAGAACCATCCACGAAACCTAATTTCATTTTGGCTCCCAAGGCAAGTCGAACAGATCTGCTCCACGCCCTATAGTTTCTTCCAGTGAGAGGTGCGGTTACCAGGCTCATTCCCTGGTGATCGGAATTGTGCAGCATCACCGGATCCATTTCTTCTAGTTCATGAACCTTGTGGTTATTATTACGAAATTCACGACCAAATTCCTGACCAACTTTTTCGACGGGATCATCTTCTGTATGATCGTGTTCTCCGATCTCCACTCCTCCGTGCAGATTTGCAGCCATATTCTCAGGAATTGTAGGTAATTGATGAATTGATCTTCCCCAGGCTCCTTTCATCGACCACGATCTAAGCCCTAGATCGATAGTTCAACTGGCTCTGATACCATCTAAGAGTTTATAGAGTGAGAAAGAACTATTTTGTGAAAACGTATTATTCAACCACTAAAACGTAATGAGTCTGGGAGTTTATATACAGACAGCCATATAACTTCCTAACTAAAAGTAGTAACAAATTCCAACTAAAACAGTAAGTGTGGTAGCTAACTAACTAAACCAGTAAATGTGGAATATACAAAATACACAATATAAAATACACAATATAACAAGGGCACCATAACCTTACCCTTTGTCTCTTTTTCTTTGCAATTTGCGGACCTTTTTACTAAGTCTCATTCGATTCACCGCTTTCGTTTTCTACATGACAAACTCTCGTTGCTTTTGGCTGTAGCACCGTGAGTTTGAGAGGGGATGTTAGAGTATAATTTTATATAGTTTTGCGAGTTTAGTATTTCAAGTTATTAGTTGCGTAAGTTAGTCCTTGCATATAAAAAGACTTGTATTCTTTCTTTTTGTGTATTGTATTATTTCGTATATTCGACTAGGGTTTTGATTCTTCCTTTTTTCTTTCTATTTCTTCTAGTTGATGTCTCCTCTTTGGCTTCTCTCAATGAACAACATTGTTGCATATTGAGTTATTCACACTTAAAATATATTATATGGTTAATTTGACAGAGTAGCAAGTAAAGTTGAAATCAGCCGGTTAAGGATCCGATTGAGACGGGTTTTATGGGGTATTTTGCGTTTAATTTGTCGGGGCGTCCTTTTCTAGAAATTACTCCTTAAATTGGATAAGATCTTGCTTTACAATATCAATGCTTGATTGGAGTTTCAAAATAAGATAATTAGTGCTGAAGTTGGGCACTCTTCATATCAAAGTAGTAATTCACGTTAAATTGTTACTGATTGTATTCATTATTTCCCCCAATTAGTCTTTTGTGATTTTTAGTTGTTTTTAGGAGTTTTTGCAATTTGTAAAAATTGAAATTTAGATGTTTTAGTTATCTTTGGGACATATATGGAATTGATTGTTGAAGTCAGTAAATTTTGAATGATGTTTACCTTTTTGAATGGATAAGCGGATTGTTGCTACTCGATCAACTTTTGTTGGATTGCTTTGTTCCATCAAGTTTTACTTATTTTATATACTTTGTTAATTTTCTGATTCATGTATACCACTTTTGATACTCATTTTATTCAGATTTGACGTTGAAGAGTGTCAAATGCATTCTACTTGATTGTTTGCAATGTCATGCAAATTGTTGTAAAGGAATGTTTTCTCACCATTATATATAAACATGATCTAAGCTTTGGTTGATGTAAAATACTTGCAGTGTACAATAAAAATTAATAACCAATCCTACTTCTTTCTTTGTATGTCTTGATGACTGAACTTTATGTTGCTTTTTGAATTTTTCAATCATTGTATCATTGTATGTCTTAAATGATTTTCATCTATGTTGATAGGTGTTGGAGAGATTAGAAATTGCTGATTGTTATGGTGGAGTGCATTACATGGTTAGAGAAGTTTCTAAGCAATGCAGTATGTGTTGGAGACAAAAGTTTCACCTTTAATTCTGTTTTCGATAATTTTTCCTCCTCCTGAACTTCATAGTTTCTGTGTAAGTTAGTTGACAATAATAGTTGGAAATTCAAATTTCATTTTCTTTATTTTGAATTTAATTTAGAAGATAGATCAAGTCTAATAGATAAAGTTATGAATATGTGATTTTAGGAGCAATTATATCTCAATTAATTGGTGCCTCTTTGGTGTATGGTACACTGACAGCCTACAACACCTCTCTTGACCTATGGCGTTATATATACTTCTTGATCTCATTGTACTTTGTTTCTTATATTTTTGTTTTATTATGGGATATATAGATCAATTCTTGCAACTAATTCTCCCTCTTATGTTCAACCGAACAATCTGTAAATTGATCTTTTTCACTGGCGTGATATTCCGCACCATGATGTTTAGAAGGAACTCTGATTGAGTTTTAAAGTCAGCACATCTGGTTCTTGATATTTTTATCAGTTGTGATCAACATCCTAAGGGCAGGTGAGTTGAAGCCATCTTGATGAATTTCATTTTGCTTTATTATTTTGATTTGGTTGTCTAGCCTATGAGAGAAAGAATAGGGATATCATTGATTTTGCTCTGTTTTTGATAGTATATATGTACAAGTATTAACATATGATGATATTATCAATTTTTTTTAAAATTTTTGCATTTTATTTAAATTTTATCATCAATTTTTGGGAAATATTCCCCTTCAATCCGCTGATCTCTTCCATATTCTTTATGATAGATGTCTCATCAGCATCCAGAAGCTAACAATGTCAACATACAAAATCCTTACATAACCTTTTTCCATTATTCCCAACTGTTTGGCTTTGGAACTCCACAGAACCACTACGTTTGCTATTTATTTTATTTAGCTCTTCTTCAATAAAAGCATGGGGATCCAAGAGGGAATATATGGAGGATGCATTCTACACAGGGATACTAATTGCTTTCAGTTAAATACGTGCAACATAGAGTATTGCATTCAATTTTGTGTGAATGTTAGATAGCCTAAAATTTACTGTTGTACTTTAGATATTGAAGCTTTAAAGTACTCATGTTGCCAATAAATATGAAATTATTTGATGTTTAATGGGGATGATACTTTTTTGAATTTTCTAATATTATGTCAAGTAAATTGGGGCTTTTGAAGTCAAGCTTTTGATGCTTATGAAAGTATTCAAGGTAGATTGGGAGTAGGTGAAGTTTTATGATTCTCTGCAGGGTCGTGAAGTTTCCACCACCGTCGAATAGTTCAAGACCTAGAGTTTTATGTGACAATTCAAGCCTTGGATTTTTATGTAAATTATGATCTTTTTCTTTTTAGCCATTTTCTTGCTACCATCAATATTATTTATTTGCATGTAAACAATCAAGATAAATGGATTTCATGTATTTAACTCTACACTCGGAAAAATAGTGTTGCTAAATATCTCAATTTGTAACTTAAGTACTCTAAAGAAATCACCCACAGTTAACTATGAAATTTCAATTAATTTTAGCAGGCAAAACATACACAAAGTGATTCTTCAACGATGTCTTACTATAGCGAAAATATAGATGCTCATAATATTATACCAAATCCGTTGAGTCAACTCAAATAGACATATTTTTTTCGGGAAATGTTTCATGGTCGGTTCTTGGAAATTCTTCTCGGTTGGTTTCCTCTTAAGGTTTTTTTCTTTTTTTTTTTTTAGATAAATTGATTCTAGTAGAAAGCATTGTGGATTCATAGATTTCCCAACTTTTGGCTTCAAAGCGTGGAAGGAGGCGTACATAGCTAGCATTAGTCATATAATTTAATGGTTTCGAGTTTTGATATTTTTCAAGTCCTTATATATTAGATTGCTTTGAACTATGTTGCAGATTTTACTTCACTTTTAGCATGACATATGCAGAAGCACGAATGATTTGTATTTTCAGTGGAATTGGTAAATGTGTTAGACATCGTGTTAAGATGGACCATGTATGCAGGAAATTCTGTTGTAGGTACTCTTATAGTCTGCCTTTTGCAACGTCCTATATCTATGAAACATGTGGAGTTTGCTTTGCAATTCCATCTTTGTAGATTGCAACTTAATTATATTGTTTACTATTGTACAGTATTAAATGTGCAATATATGTGTGTGTATATATATATTACAATTTTATATATATTCTTGTTTTTTGAAAGAATATATATTATTTTTATATTATATATATTTTGAGGTATTTCACTATAATGCATATTTTAGTTTGTTATCTTGTGCAACGCACGGGTATATGACTAGTTCAAATAAAAAGTACTAATACACCCGGTTTGGCAACCATTTTTAATTGGGGTAATTTATAAATGGATTTAAAATTCAAATTTTATATAGGTGTTATCACGTAATGATGTCATGTGGAAATAATGATTAAAATGATGTGAAAAGTTACATCACATCAAATATGTGATTTAATGATGTGCTGTCATTTGGTAAAATTTTGAAAATATATAAATTAGTTGATAAGTGAAGGTGGTTTTTAAATGGTAACCTAATGAATTCTTGATTATGAAATAAATCAATATTAAAATTTTATATAAATTTTCAATAAGTTTACAACGGACTTTTTTTGTCACAACTGGTATTAACTATATAAGAAATTTACATACTTGGTCACATAAAAATAAAATACATAAAAAGAGGATGGATAGTTTTTTTGTGATATTGTATTGTATAATTTGGTACTGTATAATTCTCTTTAGGTTGTGAATACATTCAATGTGTTTGGTGTATCCATGTAATGCCTTATTTATTTTGACAAGAAAAAAATTCCACAACAGTTGTGGAGAGTAATTAAAGGATGGGACAATTTTTAAAATGGCAAAAAACAAAAACTAAAGTTCAAAAATGTTACTTTTGAAAACCAGTTCAAAAATGTCTATTTTTAGTGCAAAATTACATGAAAACCCTTTAGCGATAATTGGGCTAAATTGGTGCATGTACTTGGCCAAAAGATATCCTCAATCCACGATGGGTAATAACCAGCAGTTCTCAACAATTGATCTGTGTTTCTCTATAGATAATCCTTGAAATTCTACCCAGTTTGGTAAAAAAATTTCTATATAATTTATCTGTATATCTTAATATTTAATCGCTATAATTCTCCACAGTTAGATACTGTAAATCTAGACGGTTTCGTTTCTCGACAATTGAAAACACCACTGTCTGCGCGTGTAGGCCACGCGCCTTACGCGCCAACGAATTTCGGTCGCAAATTAGTGCTGCTAGCCTCGTCTCGGCATTCTGAGCAACTTTTCCTTCTACACTGATGTCGAATTCCTATCCGATCACTACATATCTGACGATGAACCCGTGATGCAAGTCTTGATTTAGGGTTTCTTCAATGATGAAATTCTAAGTTCGCAGGCAATTTGGACATTGTTTAGCAGATGTCAAGGAAGATTTTGATGGGTTCAATTGCTTAGATTGGTACCGGGATGAAGAGATTAAAGAACTGGGGCTTTTAAAATTAATATTAGAATTTTTTTCGGATCAATTGCTTACATATGTTTAAAAAGTGGATATTTTTTAACTTGACATATTAAAAGTGATCATTTTTTGCAATTTCCTCTTATTTAAAAAAAATTACTAAATCCATATTTCGGGGGTAAACTTATCCAAAAAATAAGAAAAGTGACTTATTTGCACATGTTTTAAAAGGGGTCTAATTTTGCACATAACATTTTCAAAAGAGACATTTTTTGCAAATTTCTTATTAAAGGATTTCATTGAGCCCATGCTGTTTCCGAGATAGGCCCTTATTTTATTTTTATTTTTATTTTTATTTTTTTGGGATACAAGTGAGATAGGACATTTTTAATCAATTGCTTTTACGTCCATAGTGTTTAATCTTTTAGACCGTAGATGTGATCCCCATTTTAATTTGCACTATTACGTCTTGTGTTGTAAATGCACATTTGCACAGGGGGTTCTAAAAAAGCTCATTTAGCCATCACTTGGAAGTTTGAACCTGTCGTTTTGAAGGTTTTATTGAAAAAGTTTTCAAGTTTCAACTAAGTACTTCGTCTAAATTTTAATTAAGTTTCTGGATATAAAGTGTACTGATCATTGAATCGAAGAAGGCAAAGCCAAAGTCAAATTGGGTTAAATCGGGGTGGAAATTACCAATGTATATAGAGTAAAACTGTTATAGTTTAACATGAAAATTACAGCATATGACATGGATAGTGCAACTCAAAGAAGCACGTGATGTGCATTTATTCCTTAATTAGCTTTGATTTTAATTACTCCCTCTGTCTCAAAAAAATAGTCTAGTGTTTAAATTTTCCGTCCCAAAAAAAAGAGCCGAGTTGCTATATTAGGCTTATATTTAATAGGCTTAATTTCACAAAAGGTCCCCAATTTTTGTGTTAAGAATCGATTAGGTCTCTAATGTTTTTTTGTGTTAAGCATTTTGCTGTTGTTTCCGGTGGCCAAAATCTGGGGGTGAATTCCCCCATTTGCTGCCAGAAAGAGGCTATTTCCAGCAACAGATGGGGGATCCCCCCTCCCAAAAAAAAAAAAATGTTGTCGGGAATGGCAGCAAAATTCTGCCGTTTCAGGCAGCAAAATTTTGGGGTGGGGGTGAATCCCCCAAAAATGGCAACACTGCTGCCATTTCTAACGGCATTTTCCTGCAGTAGCGCTGTACATTAGAAATTTCATTTTTCCGTAGAGAACATGATTCCGCCACAGGCTGCAGTTCTTGATCAATTCGACAAGGTATATATATTACCGTTTCCGGTGGTAATATATATATTACCAATTCGACAATGCTACGATTTCCGGCGGCAAAAATTTTTTTGGGGGGGGGCTGAATCCCCCCAAAAATGGCAGCACTGCTGCCAGTTCTGACGGCATTTTTGCTGTAGGAAACAGCAACAGCGATGTACCTCAGGAATTTCATTTTTCCATAGAGAACAGGATTCCACCACAGGTTACAGTTTTTGGAAAAAAAAAAAAAAAAAGGAAAAACCACACCCCAACCCCACCTCCACCTCCACCTCCACCTCCGCTCTCCTCTCTCCAAGAACAACTGGAAACGACAGCATTTTGCTGTTGTTTCCGGTGGCCAAAATCTGGGGGTGAATTCCCCCATTTGCTGCCAGAAAGAGGCTATTTCCAGCAGCAAATGGGGGGATCCCCCCTCCCAAAAAAAAAAAATGTTGCCGGAAATGACAGTAAAAGTCTGCCGTTTCCGGCAGCAAAAATTTGGGGTGGGGGTGAATCCCCCAAAAATGGCAACACTGCTGCCATTTCTAACGGCATTTTCCTGCAGCAACGCTGTACCTCAAGAATTTCATTTTTCCATAGAGAACAGGATTCCACCACTGGCTGCAGTTCTTGATCAATTCGACAAGGTAATATATATATATACACACATATATATATGTATGAAATATACGAATCTCTACTAGTTTCTTGTTTTTTCTCTTATTAATCTTTCTTCTCTCCTGCTTTACAGCTATCAGTAAATTCACAATTGCACCATGACAAGCCTCTTCCTAGAAACACTACACCAAGTACATTCCATCTCCACACATAGGTAAGCAAATCTTTTTCTTTTTGAGCAGATTTCTCCCAAATTGCCATTTCTGCTCTCGAAATTCTATTTTTTTAAATTATTGTTATTACTTCTTCCCCTTTGTGTTATAAAATTTATATTATTTTCCTTTATCTCATCAGAACCGAGGAGCAGAGAAAGAAATGAGGATGGCCATGGAGCTGAAGCAGAAATAGTTGGAAGAGGAAAGGGCTAGGATCCCAAATGCGAATCCATATCCATATACAACTGATTATCCTATTGGATGGGTACATGCATTTGTTGTTTACTTGTGATTCGATTTGTACATATCTTGGCTGACTGATATTTAAATGCACAATCTTACTGTCCTTTGCAGATTCCACCAAAACCGGAGCCAAAGCCATGCACGAAACCAGAGCCTTTCCAACTGGAGAGTCTGTTGAGGCATGAACAGGAGATGCAGAGAGAGAGAGAGAAGAAAGAAAGAAGATGGAGATGGAAGAAGCTCAAAGGAGAATTTTCAAGGCTCAGCCTATCTTGGAAGAGTAAGAAATTCATGCCGTGTGATTTTTTTCCAGTGTTCTTTTTGTTTGATAAAAATTCCATCTTGAAGAATCCAAAAAGTATGTCCCTCGTAGCTGTTGATCACAGGGATCCCATTCCAGTTCCTGAAAAATCACGGAAGCCGCTTACAGAAGTGAAGGAATTCAATTTACAAGTCGACCACCGAGCTGTCGATAGATCAGAATTTGATAAGAAGGTATTCTTCTTCTTATTTTCATTGCTTTGCCCTCAAATTTTCAGGAAGCATATTTTGTTTACTGTTAGTTAATATTGTTTTCACAGATTAAGGATAAAGAAGCAATGCAGGAGAGATACAGAGAGGAGGCAGAATCTGCAAGTCTGGTAATGCACACGCTAATAATACTGCCATTTTTAACAAGCACCAAAATTGGCTACACCTGGGGATCGATATTTTTAAAATTTTACCCATCGTCCCAATTACAACATTGTACGACTAGTCGTACAATGTTTACTTTCAACCCATAATAAGATTTGAAGTGTAATTTGCTTTTCAGATGGAAGAAGAGAAGGCTTTGAAACAATTAAGACGAACGTTGATCCCCCATGCAAGACCAGTACCCAAGTTTGACAATCCTTTCTTACCACACAAGTATAACAACGCAATTCATTTGTTTATAGCCCTCTAGCCATTTGTTCCCCTTTGTGTGTGCTGTTTTCTGATACATCTTTTTTATTCAATGAACAAACAGGTCTGAGAGACAAGTAACTAAAGCGAAGTCCCCCAAATTGCATATTAGAGGAAGGAAGGCGAAGAGGAGGATGAATGTTGTCTCCACATCAGCAACAGCTCCGAATATTGCCTCTTACATCAGATGAATCATCGTGTGTTCTCCTAGTGGCGAGTTTGAAATGTTCAAGAACTTTTGAACCCTGTCGGGGGGTCTTAGGTCGGTCGCTTGATTCTTTTGAATTCTCAATAGCTCACTCCCAGTTCCATGGTTAACATACGAATTTGATTTGGTTATATATACAAGTGTAATTCTGCAAATTTATTATTATTCATTTAATTGAAAGCAGCAAGCAACAAGGAAGTTTATGTTGGCTAACAGCCATAAAAATTCAACATGAAAGTAACAGCCCGAACCCCTTCCTGGAATCCCCCTTGTTCTAACTCAATTTGTATCAAATGTAAGAGCCAACCTGCGGGCAACAACGCCTGAAAAATCTCGACTCATTCTAGTGAAGAGTATCAAATGGGATTGACAACTTCTATAGTAAAGTTCTAAGTCAATTTGAATCAAATGTAAGAGCCAACCTGAGGGCAACAACGCCTGAAAAATCTGGACTTAATCTAGAAGAAAATGGGATTGACAACTTCAGTGTCTCTCTCGAGATACTTATTATCTATCCATCTTGAATTCGAGGATTTTTCTACCATATTTGCAATTAAAATCTGTAATTGGTCTCCAACTGGTATTTCTCTAAATGGTATTTCTTCTACCACTTTTGCAATTGAGAATTAAAGTCAGCTTTAAAGTTTTCTTCCTGCCCAATATCTCAAAGGGGATCAATACTCGAACTCTGGAATCGAATGATAACTTATTTTAACATAGTAATGCTATCAAAACCTTTTAATAAGTCAACAAAGTGCATAATTTAGTACTATTTACATGCAAGATTCCTCATCCCACAGCTTAGTGTAATACTACCATTCTAGAGTCAGATTTCCTTGTGTCAGCCATACTACAGATTCTAAAAATGTTTTAGAATGCCATATGACACTACAAGAAAAATTGTTTTTTACAACAATGGAAAACGGTTGTAAAAAACCATGAAAACCACCATATATAGTATTTACGGAGGATAAACTGCGATTTTCCGTTCGTAGGCATAACAGCTGTGATAAAAAAATTTAAAAAAATTGCCCACGGTGGTCAACCGTTGTATCTACTCAACCGTCGTATCTACTTTTTACCACTGTTTTACGACAGTTTTAACGACTGTAGTAAATAAGTTATATACAATGTTGTCTATACTTTTTAACAATAGTTACAAAACCGTCATAAATACCATACGTTGTGTATATGGTATATAATTGGCGTGTTCTTTTATCATGGTTGTTTGCCGTCGTTAATAATATGTCATAATAAGATAATTTAATATTTGCAACTCAATTTTGGCATAAATTGATTTATATTGAAATAGAAAGAATTTAAATTACTAAAATACTTATGTCATTCATTTAAACTTCAAAAATAACAACGAGATTTTTCAGCAAAATCATAATAAATTTTAGGATGCAATCATCACTTGTCAAGACTAGAACTCAAGTAAAAACTCAATTCAATGGACATCTGTGTCCCTGCATGTCATGAAGTCTTCTTCCCCCAATGTCACATCTTACTCAATTCCAAAGAACATCCTTCATTGTATCATTGTTCCAAAACCTAAACAATGGAAAGAAAATTATATAAATAAACAATTAACTCCACCTCGATAAAAATTGCCAAAAAAGGGGAAAAATATGAAGTGAATTCAAATAAACGTTAATCTCCACCAATCATTTACACTCGTTCAATTTTATTTAAAATTATAGAAAAAGAATGCTAACAAGGCTAACTAGGTGAGATTCTATATTATCCCTTCCAAAATTCACATTGTCCTCAAGTTCAAAGTTTACAAGCATTTCTTTAACCACTTAGCAGTGGATCCAATGTAATTAATTATCATGCAGAAAACAAATTTCCCATTATGGTCTCCTATGACTAGTATTAGTAAAGAAGTGACACAAATCAAATGTACCTTAGTCCTTACCTGAAAAAACAACGGTTTCAATTAATAGGTCCATTCATAAATACAAGGCAGCAAAAAGGTTGCCATACATCTTAAAAGTTTTGTCAATCACTACATCTAATGAACTATAAATATGTAGTAATATGGATGGAAAGTGAGAACATAAAAACTATTCAGATTTTGTTTGGTCAATGGTTTAGAAATATATGTAGTGTGTATCCATGTATACAAGAAAGCGTTTTAACAAAAGTTCACAACATTTTTCCCCTCAACTACATGATAATGCTATATGACAACCCAAATGCCTTTATTTGTTGCCCCAAAATCATCTTTACCCTACCCACAATAAACTTGTTAAACAAGGATTTATATAGTTGCCTGGACTATGATATTATATGGTTCCTTAATAATGCATGGAACTCTTCAATGGTTGAAGGAATGCAATAAAATGAAGAGACATTACTTATTTATATAATAACAATAATAATTGTCCCAATGCATGGTCAAAAAGAAATGTTGCAAGTGATTCACAAGAGAAAAACACTTAATTGGCCCTCTGCAAGCCTATATAACCTTTCATGCTGTTCTTATTCATATTAACTTCCCTTTACTATTAAAATAGGATAGTTTATCCAGTATATGCTGATGATAGAGTTTCAAGTCCTCTCTCTGGTTTTTCCATGGTGTTCCTTTTCTTGTCTCTTTCACTTTTTTCCCCCTTAAGTTAGGGAAATACTGTATTAGTTGAAACCTTTTACTAATGTAATTTAATCTAATTCCTATAATATGTTGGATCTCTTTGATGAAAATGTCCCTGAAAAATTTTTCTAAGCTAAGATATATAACTTCTAGAGAAATACTAAAACAAGATATGACTATAAGATTAACAGGTTTAGACCACTTGGTGAAAACCCTCACATCAACATGGAAATGAGTAAATTGCATATAAAGCAATATATGTTAACAAAGTGAATCATGAGCAAAGCCCCACAAAAGGTGAAGGGCCAAAGCGATCTAGAATTTTTTCCAATTTGGCTTGTGCACTGAAAATTCTTAAAGTTGTTATTCGAGACGCATATCAATCTATGAAAACTATGTTGCAGTCACTAACGTGCCTCAAATCTTTGAAGGAAAAAAGGGGAAAAACTTAATAAAGTCCATCCTTTTAGAAAAAGAAGTAGTCTATGAGCTTCTTCTCCATTATCTAACAATAGCCACATCACATCCACAATCAATGCCTTACAAAAATCCAAAAGAAATCTAATATAATTAATAAGTCAATTATTATTTAATGAGTTCTTGAGTACAACACCAATTATTACTGAATAAGGACCATCTTCAATATTATACATGCTGTTGACGTATAAAGGAACTATGAACTATTGAAGGTTGACAACAGTCCATTAGTTCTAAGCAAGCTGGGAATGCAATGAAACCTGTCATATTAATTTCCTGATCTTAGAAAATTACATTCTTAAACTTTGCTTCTTCTTTTTTTTTTTTTTATTTAGTATTCTTATAAGTCCTTGATAGCATTTCAAAAAAAAAAAAAAATTATAAGTCCTTGATAGTAGTGATTTAATTTATCCTCGAATAGACTACTCAGGAGCTGTCATTACCTGATAATTAGGCTTAGATAAAATATATCGCTTCCAAGAGTATAATATTGTTTGTAAATGTTGAACCTTTGTGATATCAGTCTGTATGTTTTTCCATTCTAAGTGGTTCTGTGAGCATTATCAAATACTAATTTTATTTCAAAAAAGATAAAAGCCATTACCAATTATTCTCTTACAAGTTTGCAATTGTTGCCTCAAAACAACAGCTTCACGTTGCCAGAACTGTCCAGTACAAGAGCTCCATTTTACATATAATTGTAGGAACGTCATAACTAATTAATAACCATTCAGATATAATTGCAAGTAACTTTTCATACTGGATAACAATATGCTAATCAAACTTGTTATATGTTCAAACTCAAACTTCTATGCTTAAAAGAAAAAGGAAACGAAACTCCACAGCTCAATAGAGAACAACAAAATAACAAGACACACAATGGGCAATGTCCAACCAAGACTCAAATAAAAACAAAACAAAGACACCCAGAGGCTTCTACGAACCAGAAGACTATCATCGAGCAAACGGGAAAAAAGAAAGGCAGTAAGGATTCAAGCAAAATAATGATATTTTCCAACTCTAACACTCATCTTTAATGAGCACAGCAGAAACCATTGCACAAAGGGGAAAAGAAAAAATTCAAGACCTCAAGCATGGTGACCAAACGCCAGGTTTCTCTTCGAATCGACCCAACGGAGCGTGAAGTCCATCTTTGACCTCCAATTTCTTCTTCTCTCAATCACTTTCTTCAGCCCTAAAAGTCAAAAGAGCATGTTTTTCGACATTCTTCCCCAATTTAACATCGATTCTTCAGCGAAACTAAAAGAGAACAATGAAAGATCAAAGATAACTTCAATGGATTGTAAAGATAGGTACCTTCGTAGATCGAAAACAACTTCAATTGATTGAGAAAATGGTTTCCACTTTCCACTGTGAGACTGAGATTCATGGAGTGTCAGGCAAAAGGGTTTGATTTGGGTTTTGATTTGAGGTGAGTCGACTTGGAGGTTCTTTTGATAAAGAGAATCTGATTTGGGGCAAATATTAGGCCGTGCGAAGTGAAATGCCTTTCGCTGGATATTTTTTTGACTTTTCATTAATTTCTTACGGCAGTCCAGAAGTGCGGTTGTAAAAACCATATTTTTACTACAGTTACAACTAATAAGAACTATTACCGTGGTTGTAATAAAAACCGTCGTTAATATTCTTTAACCTACACTTCATTTTCAAGTTGGTCTATAAACTACGAAATTTTTACTGCAGCTCATTTGATGTCGTAACTGATATTTTTAACTGCAATTTCTAAGCTTTCATAATCAAATTCGTGGTAAAAACTTATTTTTCTTGTAGTGTGATTGTGGTTTCTCATGTGACGTGTCCCGATACACGCCGCATAGTTATGTGGTACCGTATAGTGCTAAATTGGGGCTAACAAATTTCCCTTTGTATTTGGTACAACATTGAACTGTTGCTCTCTCCATACCTCCTCTCTTCTAATTGCTTCCACAAATCATGCACAGAGGTAGTATAAATGAAGGCATCCACTTACTCCTTCAATATCGAATTCGATAACCAGGATCTTGCTAGGAATTATAGTCAACATGCACAGAGGAAATAAAAACTATAATTCCTCCACCAAGATCAAACTTGCTCTTAGATGGAATTCGTGATCAGAGAGTTACCTAGAACGAAGCAGCAAATTTGATTTATCTGATCACACCACAGCTGTCCAAATGTCCAACCTCTAATGGTAATCCACACAGCAAGAACAATCAAAGAACATAACTTTTCATAGTGGGATTAGGGTTTCTGTATTATCTTGTGCTAGCAAGTTAATACAGAATATGTGTGTGTATGTCGTAGTCACCTGAGACCCCAAAGCACTCTAGTTATAGGTTTCTTACGAAACCCTAGTGTAACCCTAATCTGATTAGGATTCTAGAGCCCATGTACTGTCCGACCTGATTAATCTTATTTATTAAATCAGTCCATTATGTACAAACTCAGTCCAACTATTAGGCCTTGTACATTAATTCCAACAAACTCCCACTTGGACAAGGTCTAGTTCTAATACTCCGATTCTTTCCTTTTATGTGTGACCCATTAAGTTCTCACTCACGATGGCAAACATCATGATACTGTTATTCTAATCCAATTAGGATAAGACAAACATCATGATACTGTTATTCTAATCCAATTAGAATAAGACAAACTAAAATCTCTATTTTAATTTATCATCGATTCACTTAGGTCGATCAGTTCATGACGCCGTCTAAGATTGACACCTAGCAATATGTCAAGGCAATCCATGTGACGGGATGTCATGTGGTATGAAAGACCTTTCCATATACGGTTACTGTGGAAATATAATCCCTCCATCAATATAATCTAATTGGTTAAAAGAAATGGATAAGCGTCAATCTCATTTCAACCAATTATGTTATTCGCACATACTTGACGTTGACTAACTAATGATCTTGATTGAAACTCCTTTCAACTTACAATCACACCTTAGCCAAGGAATTTTCGTCAACTCAAGTAGCGAAAGGCAGATTATAATCTCTTAATATCCATGAGTGATGAATCCTCATCTTGAATACTCACAACCTTCATGCAACTTTCATTATACCTGTGCGGCATTTTCCTGATAACTTATGGCTGGAGCCTCATCAAATGTCTGCCTAAGCATAACAATCATAACATAAGATTCTATTGTATCCTCAAATCAAAGGACCAATTCCACAACTGTCTATTACAGATTACCATTAATGCTAGGAAAATATCCATGTGGTATTTCTAGGCGGATCATCCGATGCTTGTTCTACTAACAAAGCATCCATGTGTTCATTCGAATGTCCCACATTCTAACTTATGAGATCAGTTACTTTCTAAAAAGAAATGTAGCACATGCTAGCCTATCCGCAACAACAGTATCCGTATCCTGTAATTGCCTCAATTAGGGATAGTTTAAGAATAAGTGATAACATGCATCTCACAATCACAACCCATTATGATTAACAATTTATTCTTATCTCATTCTACAGACTCTATTATTTCGATGATAAGATAATAATACTCATGAAAATAATAGATCCGCCATTAAAATGCATCTATTAATAAGTGTTTATACTCAATATGTCTTATAGTATAACACTAAAATCCAAACAAACTAGATTTAGTCATTCATGTATCTAGTATCCATGGACATAGCATGACTATCATGCTTGTCATGTGACAACGGCTTTGTCAATGGATCTGCAACATTATCATTTGTAGGGACTTGTTCTATTTTTATATCATTCCTTTGTATAGTCTCCCTAATGAAATGATATCGCCTTAATACATGCTTGGACCGTTGATGAGACCTGGGTTCCTTCGCTTGCGCAATGGCTCTATTATTGTCACAATACGAAGTTATTAGATCAGCAATGCTAGGAACAACTCCAAGTTTAGTGATGAACTTCCTGATTCAGACTGCTTCCTTTGCTTCTTCTGAAGCAGCTATGTATTCGGCTTCCGTTGTTGAATAATCGGCCATTGCTTGTTTGAAACTTTTCCAACTCACAGCACTACCATTAAGAGTAAACACGTAATCGGATTGGGATTTACAATCATCTTTATCAGACTGAAAACTAACATCAGTATATCCTTGAACTCTTAGTTTATAGTTATTTCCTCCATATATTAAGAACACATCCTTAGTTCTTCTCAAGTATTTAAGAATGTTCTTAACAGCTATCCAATGTTTCTCTCCAGGATTCGCTTGGAACTTGCTTGTGACACTCAAAGCATAAGAAATATCCGGCTTTCTACATAGCATTGCATACATGATAGATGTTCTTGCAGAAGCATAAGAAACCCTATCTATGCGATCTTTCTCAACTTGTGTCTTTGGACACATTTCTTTTGAGAGGTTAATCACATGCCCTATGTGATAGAGTCCTCTCTTGGACTTTTCCATTTTAAATCTTCTTAAAATTTTGTCTATGTACATAGATTGGATTAGGCCAAACAATCTTTTAGATCTACCTCTATAGATCTTAATCCCATGAGCTTATGTTGCCTCACTCCCAAATCTTTCATGAAGAAGTTAGTTGACAACCAGGATTTCACTGATTTCAGCATAGAGATGTTGTTTCCTAATAGTAGTATGTATCTGCATATAAAACTAGAAACACAACTTTACTCCCATTATTTTTCTTGTACACACATGGCTCATTTTCATTTTTAATAAAATCAAACTTTTTGATTGTCTCATCGAAACGAAGATTTTAACTCCTAGAGGCTTACTTTAATCCATGTATAGACCTTTGCAATTTACAAACTTTATTTGGCTCATTGGATTCAAAACCTTCAGGTTGTGTCATGTACACATCCTCACTAAGATTCCCATTAAGGAATGCAGTTTTGACATCCATCTGTCAAATCCCATAGTCATAATATGCTGCTATTATTGTAAGCAAAGTTCGAATTGATTTAGACATGGCTACTGGTGAAAAAGTTTCATCAAAGTCAACTTCTTGTCTTTGATTATAACCTTTTACCACCAATCTAGCCTTATAAGTCTGAACTTTTCCATCCATGTCGATCTTTTTCTTGTAAAACCATTTACAACCTATAGGCTTTACCTCTTTAGGTAGATCAACTAAAGTCCAAACTGTATTTTCACACATGGAGTTCATTTCGGATTCCATGGCTTCTTGCCATCTCTTTGAGTCAACACTTGACTTTGTTTCTGCATAAGTAGCAGGTTCGTTTTTTCTATTAACAATGTATAATTGGTAATCATCAGATCATATCTTTGAGGAGGACGAATTATTCTACTCGATTTACACGTCAGAGCTGGCGTGTTTTTAGGAACTGGTGTCTTGAAAGCTCAACTGTTGGCTCATCCAATCGGTTCGCTTCTTTGGTGATTTCTTGAACCTCTTTAAGATCTACTTTACTCCCACTATTTCCTCTTAGAATAAACTCTTTCTCTAAGAATATAGCGTGTCTTGACACAATGACTTTCATGGTATTAGGATTGTAGAAGTAGTATCCAACAATTTCCTTTGGATATCCCACAAAAAAAACATTTATCAGATTTAGCATCAAACTTATCTGATTCAGTGCGCTTCACATAAGCATCAACTCCAAATTTTCATGTATGACAGATTTAATCTTTTACCAGTCCATAGTTCATACAGAGTTTCATTAACCGATTTAGATGGGATACGATTTAGTGTGAAACAAGCAATATTGATTGCATATCCCTAAAACATTTTTGGGAGAACTGCATAGCTCATCATGGATCGTAATATATCTAATAACGTGTGATTTCTCCTTTCAGATACACCATTATGCTGTAGTGTATATGGTGGAGTCCATTGCGAGAGAATCCCATTCTCTTTCAGATAATCTAAAAACTCTCATTTCAAATATTCTCCACCTTGATCAGATCTTAGTGTTAGAATATTTTTTCCAGTTTGCTTTTCCACCTCCTCCGTGAATTCCTTGAACTTTTCAAGAGCTTCATGCTTAAACTTCATTATGTACACAAAACCATATCTAGAATAGTCATCAGCGAATGTAATAAAGTAGGAAAAGCCTCATCTAGCATTAATAGACATTTGCCCACATAAATCTGTATGTACAAGTCCCAGTAAGTCTGCAGCTCTTTCTCCTTTTCCAGTAAAGGGAGATTTGGTCATCTTGCTTAAAAGGCATGATTCGCACCTATCATATGATTCATAATCATTTGAGTCCAAATATCCATCATTATGTTACTTGGTGATACGTTTTTCAGTTATATGACCAAGTCTGCAATGCCAAAAGTATGAGTTATTAACACGATTATCAATTTTAGGCATTTTGCATTCTATACTCATTATAAGATGCTCCAAATCTAGAATGTAAATGCCACTGAACAAATTTCCACAACCATAAAACACATTATTAAGACATAAAGAACAACGTTTATTCTTAATATCAATGAAAAAACCTTCTATGTCTAAACATGAAATGGAAATAATGTTTTTGGTAATAGTAGGAATATAATACTAGTCTTTTAATTCTAAAATGAGGCCCGAGAGCAATGATAAATAATATGTTCATATGGCTAAGGCATCAACTTTTGCTCCATTCCCAACACGTAAGTCCACTTCACCCCTTCGCAATGGTCTACTATTCTTTAGCCCCTGTATATTTGTACAAATATGAGATCCACATCCGATATCTAATACCCAAGAAGTTGAAGAAGTAGTTATATTAACCTCGATAAAATAATTACCTAAATGAGAAGTCTCAGTAGACTTCTTTCCCTTCAAGGTAGCGAGGTAAACCTTGCAATTCCTCTTCCAATGCCCTTTGTCTCCACAATGGTAGCATGCAACATCGGCCTGAGATTTGTTCTTGTCATGCTTAACTATTTTCCCAACGCCTTTGGCCTTTTTGGAACCTTTATTAAATGTCTTTTTAGATTTCCTCTTAGTGCCCTTTGAGGAGTCTATAACCAAGACTTGCCGTTGTACTTTGTTTACATTAGGCTCAACAGTCTTCAACATGTTTAATAGCTTAGGTAGGTACATTCAATCTTGTTCATATTAAAGTTCATAATGAACTGTGAACAGCTATCAGGGAGCGATTGAAGAATCAAGTCAATACTTAGTTCATGGCCCATAGCAACTCCTAATTGCCCCAATTTTTCAATATAGGCAATCATCTTCAATATATGAGCACTAACTGAAGACCTTTCTACCATTACAGCCCTGAATAGCTTTTTAGATGTTTCATACCTTTCAGTGTGAGATTGTTCATCATACAACTTTTTGAGATGAAATATCATGGTATAAGCATCCATACATTCGTATTGCTTTTGCAACGCAAGAGACATTGCTGCAAGCATCACACATGCTGCAATATTGTCGTCATTCATATGACGATTGTATACCTCCACTTGTTCCAGAGTAGCTTCCTCATTAGGAATTTCCAGTATTGGCTGTTCAAGAACATATGGAATTTTTTTATACCTAAGAACTATTCTCAGATTGAGGTGCCAGTCCAGAAATTTTGTCCGGTAAGCTTGTTGGCATCAAGTATGCCTCTCAAGTTAATGTGATTACTCATTATTCAATAAACTAAGAGCTCGTTTAATGCTCTTTATTTCTCTTTATTTTATTAATTTATAATTTTACGTACCACTGATTTGACATTTGATTTGATAACTATCCAATTACAATAACAGATTTTACACCTTTCTACATTCTCAATACACATTCTGCCTCTCTCCTCATTATAAATTCTCCACATTTTGGAAAATAAAGAGCATCAAACAAACTCTAAAATGACAAAATATATAACAATTAATAAATGCAATACTTTTATTAAATTAATTATACTCCCACTGAATTAATGATCCTTTTAATATTAATTAATGAAACATTTTCGTTTTTCAGCAGGCTAGGACCCCGTTTGTTTTACTAAAACCTTGAGTTACACAGCAAGCCCTAATAAAACATTCAAGTAGATACTTTATCAATCACATCTTTATGTGACTCCTAGATCATCAAGTAGATAACTAATTATCACACACATTTTATGTATTTACTTGACACATCTCTAAAATCTTATTTCCTTGAGTCATAGTTAAATTCAACCCACTATTCAGAAATATCATATGTTTCATAGTGATAAACATATTCACGAGCGAGCAGCCTTGAGTTACTCAACAAGCTAACATCGATAATGAATTCTGGTTTTCACTATAATAGTAGAAGGCATGTATTAACTATTAATATGAATTTAACATCACAAGTATGTATTAAAATAACATCACACATGTAATCATCAATACATAATAAATATGGTGGATGATTATGGACTGTATTTATTTAGTCTTCTCGAGCCATGAAGAAGACTAGTCGGTCGAATCCTATGGGACATTGCATTCAATCATCAAATGCTAAATGCAACGGTCTCTATTTTCTGCTCTAACCTGTATCTTATACTAGTTGTCTTTTTGTGGTCTATCTCCAATTTGTATTCTATACTAATTGGCAAAGTTGCCGAAATCTAGACACGCAGGCCCAAAATAAAATTTAAAACAATTGACTCGCATGCCCAAAATCATATAATAGGCATGCAGGCCCAACTGAATTAAATAATCGGCTCGAAGGACCCCAACAAGAATGACAGAAAATAATTAAACTTATATTCAACCAATCACATGGGTCGAGTCCATAATCATCCACAAACATTCATTAATATCAAATATCAGTAAACACATCAATTTCTAGATTTGTGGTAGTTGACAATAGTTGTCTAAATACTTTAGACAAAAAAAAAATCAAACAAGAAGTAAATTAATTAATCAATTTCATATTAATAAAATATCATGATTAATCTAATTAATCAATCAATTTTATTAACTAAAGGGGACAAATAAAATAAATTTTTATTTTGTTATTAGTATCAAAGTTATATTTTGATATAAGTTTTGGAAAGTCTTTAGGGTTTAAAATCATATATAAAATAAGTCAAAATTTAACATTTTTTTATCCAAATAAATAACTTTTGGCAAAAATAAATTTTATAAAGTTTAAATTTTGACCGACAAAAATTTACAAAACTTTTAAGTTAAATTTTAAAACCTAAAGACTAATTTGTGAAATTAGTTAAAGATGAGACTGATTCTGATATTACAAAAATTTCAGGGACCTCTACAAGAAATTGAGTGTTTTACCTACACATACTATGTGTAGGTATTTAGCCACATATAATTTTACTATGTGTGGGTCATCAATAAATTTAACTACATTTATTATGTGCAGGCAAAAGATTTTAGTTACATTTATATTTAAGAGGGAAAAAATCGCATCTTTTAAAACTTGGCGGGGAAGGCTATTATTTCATAATAATTCTGATGAGATTTTTTTATTATTTATATTGCCTACAAATAATTTAAATATTATTTATGTGCGGGTAATACTTCAATTTTTTTATACAAAAAATAATCTATAAGCCGATTACTGACATTGGTATAATGTGTACAATCACCAAAACTATATGGAATATTGAAAAATAATTGGGGGGAAAAAGTCCACCTCCCGCTCAAACACTAATTGCTTGCAAAATCAAGTTTAGTAATATAACATAGTTTCAAAATCAAAGAATATTTCTTTTTGAAAAAAGGTACAAATTAATTATTTTATTTAATTTTAACTAGAATAAACAAACCACTGCCTATGGAGCAAAATAAAATATTAATAATAAATAAAAGCCTAATTCACGTTAATTAATTCTCCATGTGAAGGGGAAAAAGATGTTAGACAACTCAAGTAAAAAATCAAAATACCATTTAACTTAAAGTTAGATATATAAAAATATAGTAACAAACAATATTAGGTATCACCCTCCAACCAAAATTTCAATCGCCCAAATTCCTTCGACTCTCCGAGACAACGCTAGAACCCTTCCCGTTGCTGTTTGTCAATTCCAGAACCATCATTGCCGGAGTTAACGCCACGCACGCCAGAGTAAACGCCAGACTACAGACTCTACTCACACCGGTGTTAATTCCATGCACGTTGTGTGTCAACTCCACCACTAGAGTTAACGCCATAACCCACCTGAAGGGTCTCTGCCACCAGTGCTGTTCGTGCCGCTTCTCAATGATTTATCATCCCAAAAAATCACTAAATCATTCCTCCCTCAAACCGCTTGCTCAACAAGACTATGAAATCTTTAAGCTGAGGTATCCATTATCAGGCAATTAGTATTTTATTAGTGATTACTCGTAGCCACTATTAGTATTATGTCAGTATTCAATGTATAAATGTTCAATTTAGATAGAGGGAGTATATCATTTCAGCACTGTAGTGCTTTAGAATTTTGATTTAGTTAATATGAAGGTTGAAGTTTGTTAACCAATTATGTTCATTGTTGGCGTTGAAAATAAGTTATAAGTTAAAAAATGCCTCCGTTTCAGGCCTAAGAACATTTGGAATTTGGGTATTTTGGGAGGTTTGATTTCATTGTCATGCCTTAACCATATATATGCTACTTTAGTGCTTCTCTCTTATTTCTTGGATGTGGATATTTTATTTGGCTGATCAAAATTCTAGGGGCTTGTTCAGGAGGCAGGGCTACGAATGAAGCACACACTTTCACTTAATTTTAATTAAAATTTCATAAGAAATTTTTATGAAGTGGAGCTGGGCTAAATTTTCCATTTACCCCTAAATGGAGCCCATGAATATCTAGAATTTAGGGGACATTTTCCAGCTTCGTAGATGGATTAGGATTGTGGACTATTCTATCTTTCAATGGCTTAAGAATCTGAAGATTTCCTCTAAAATTCGGTGATGATCTATTATGTTATTAAGAGACATTCATTTCATGATAATCATATTTAAACATCGGAAAAATACTTTTTAATACTTTGTAACGTAGACAGCTCTTTCTTGCTTATAGATTCTTAACATATACATATTAAAATAAATAGGAAATGATACAATTCTTTTTTCTTTGTGAAAAAAAATATATATTCAACCTACATTCCCCTGTGAAAGTGGATGCCTTTATTCTTCATAATCAAAATTCATGTTGAATAATCTTCAAATGATCTGCTGTAGCAAATGATCTACTGTACTAATGCTTCTTAGAAAGAAGATGTTTTTCCCTTGAATTGATCATATATTCTTTTAGCTTACCAAAACATGAGTAGTAAATAACTTATGAAGTGCTTTATTGGGAGAAAGAAGCTTTACATGCAACGGCTAGATTGATAGGTGAAAATGAATTAAGATGACCAATAATGTGGAGATACTGAATGATTAAAGTACTAAGTATGTTACTAGCTGCTGTCGTTTTATAGCAGACTGGCAGTACCTTTAGTACTTTGTGATAGATAAGAGGAAATTTGATTAGGAGAACAAAAAGGCCACAATTTTAATTTGCCACAATTTTAATTTGCAAGGCAACTATTAACTTTAGAAGAAGAATTCACCGGCAGGCTAGTTTATCTTAATCTTATTACTGTTAAAGAGATGGATTTATTCATGTTCTAAGTGGTAATGGATAAAGATTATCTCCAAGATTGTTTTCACAATAGCTTATGTAATGGGTACATATCTCTTGTATAGTTACTCGTAAGCCTACAAATTGGTGCTATGTTTTGATAAATCAAAATCATGTCCCTCTTTGTATTTTTCTTTTAGTACCCTTACTCAATTTCTGAAAAATGCACTACCACTATAATTGAATTACTTGCCTCTTTGTATTTAACACTACTTTTTTTAAAGAAGTTTGCAAGCTGCTGCTTTAACTTGCATGAAATGTGAACGAGCTCATCTTACTTGATAAAACTCCATCGTCTTACTTATTTCTCATCATGACAACAAAACTTATAATTCATTCATTTTCTGACGCAGGTCAAACTTATAAGTAATTAGTTGGTCTCTGCGAATAATAGTATTTCAAAACTTCATAGACTCCTGCTCCAATGCAAATGTCGACTCCCCCATCAGCAACAGAACCTGTTGCCACGATACCTACTCCAACAACTCCAGGGGCAATTTTTAATGGCAATATATTCAAAGTAAATCAATAGGTTTGTGGGTTTTCTGATTCTGAGAACAACTGGAAATCTTTGAGTGTTTTTTTGAATTCGGGAAGAAGGTATGTTGTTCATGAGTAATTCAGTTACTGCACATTTGATATTTCATTTTTTGTTTGTCTGTGATATGATTACTACTTTTCATTCTTGAATTTGTGTGCATATAAGCTGTTATGCTGGGCTAACACTTCTATTCAAATGGGTTCTCTCTAGATGTGATTATTAGTCACTTTTTTCCCTTTAAACTTCTACATTATTCTTGTATGTAATTTCTTGTTTTCTTGTGTGGTGAAAGTTTATATAATTTTGTTCACATTTACTTTTCCCATGTTGTTTACCTGAATTCCGTGATTCATAATCTGGTGAAAGCCCAACATTCACAAGCATCCTTAACTTTGTCAACTATTGATCTTCGTTTCAATGCATCTGAGTTGGTTAAGTCATCAAAATCAATCACCGGAACTTTGTGTTAAGGCTACTATATGGATTTAGCATTAAATATTGATTATTGACTTGAATGCTATAATTTGCCTGAATTAATAGTTGCTTAAGTTTTGTTATCTTTTTCTTTTAATAGTTGCTCAAAGGAGAAGTTCAAATGATGCGACAGGCGGTGATTGAAAAGAATATTATACCTCCTTCGTCTCTACCATCGGATCAATGTTCTGGACCAACCCATCCAAACCCTCCGCCGTTGGTTAATCATCCCATCCTCAATCTGGTGAAAACCGTCGTTTCAACTTCTCTATCGGTTATGTTGACCCTACCTCTAAGTTTCATCATCCTCTTGATGACTTATGTTGAAACTGCATAATTTATGTTGCTTTGTTGATCCCACTCATGACATGATTTTAAATGCATTGATACCACTTTTTGATTTTGTTGAATTAATTTTCAAACTTTATTAGGATATTGCAATTTTAATTGGACATCGTTGCGATATGAATATATTTCTAATTTCCTTAGTGTTTCGTATATATTTATGCAACTATTGTTTTAATTTTCTGGTTACAAAATTCGTTTATAATTTTATAAGCTTTTCATGCGCCTAATATATAGATGTATATGAAAAGAACAAAAAGAAAAAAGAGAATTATCACCTACACATGAATAAACTATTAGTCATATTTAATTTCTTTTACCTTCACATAAATGTACTTTTATTGACATATATATATATATATATATATATATTTTTACCCACACAAGAATTTTACTTTTACCCACACATAATAAAATACATGTCACCATCCAGTCCTGCCACGTCAACATCCACGTCACCGTCCACATCAACATTGCTTATGTGTCAGTCAAATTAGCCACTCATATTATAATATTTACTTACACATATATGTGTAGGTAAACGTATAAGCTTTACCCACACATAGACCTATGTGTGGGTAAAAATTTTCATCTACGCATAATTATATCTTTAACCACACTTACATGTGTGGGTAAAACCTCTGTTTTCTTGTAGTGGACCAATATCTGAGTATCCAAAATCTAAGGGATTGATTTTGTAATTTGTAAAATTACATGGACTTCCCTTAGTACTTCTAAAATAAGGAGGGCTTACTGTGCAATTTTAGAAATTGCACGGAAGCTTTTTGTCCCCAAGAATCAGCAGCAGCTAGGGTCCCAATCCCTAGCCACCGCCACTAACAGCAAGCAGGCGCTGAGGCTCTTTGCGCTGCTTCTGGAGCGGCTGCTGCAGTGGCCATCTAGCCGTTGCGACGCCCCGTCCTCTACTACCGATCGCCGGAACTATTCCATCGGTAAGGCGTAATAGTAGCACCATTGCCTCCTCTTTCTTTCTTTTTTTTTTCCGTTCAATTGAAAAATATAAATCAAATTCAGATTTTCAACATAAAGAAAAACTCCAAATCGAATTGGGAATTTATTATTTCACAAATAATTTTTATCAACAATTACCACAAATCAAATTGATACGAAACAATAACAATTATTGTTATAAAATAACAAAATCCAACAAGACGCAAGGTGGCTCTGATACCACTGTTAGGAATTATAGTCAACATACACAGCGGAAATAAAAAACTATAATTCCTCCAAGATCAAACTTGCTCTTAGATGGAATTCGTGATCAAAGAGTTACCTAGAACGAAGCAGCAAATTTGGTTTATCTGATCACATCACAGCTGTCCAAGCGTCCAGCCTTTAATAGTAATTCACATAGCAAGAACAATCAAACACGAACTTTTCGTAGTGGGATTAGGGTTTCTGTATTATCTTCTGCTAGCAAGTTAATACAGAACGTGTGTGTATGTCGTAGTCACCCGAGACCTCAAAGCGCTCTATTTATAGGTTTCTTACGAAATCCTGGCACAACCCTAATCTGATTAGGATTCTAGAGCCCATGTAAAGCCGACTCAATTAATCTTATTTATTAAATCAGTCCATTATGTACAAACCCAGTCCAACTATTGGGCCTTGTACGTTAATTCCAACAGATCTCACCATACAATCAACCCTCATCCATTGATCCAAGTCTTGTAAATTTTTAAGGCTTCTTATAGGTTCCAGTAATAAAACCTAATTTTAGCTTTCGCACATAGGGCAACCTAGCTCTGAAAATTGCTAATAGTAAGATGTGAAATCACCAGACACATACGTGGGGATGATCAGAACCTTGGATGGATCCCCATCGTAATTGACTCCTCTAGCTCGTTCTCTAGTTGCGGCTTGATCGCGATTTCTGATATTGTTGGCGGTACACATGAATCAAAGAGAGATCCAATCCAATCCAATCAAATCACACTTGCTCTGATATCATAATCAATTGTAAAATTGATCCCAACTTAGAGGGAGAGGTAGAAAATTTCTGAGATTTTATTCCAATCTGAAAAGTATACATACATTAAACTAAGCGCATATATAGATACTGTTGATTACTTGGGGTTAGTTATGCTTGCATGGTAACAGAAACAACTAAAGTGTAAGGACTATTCTAAAATTATTACAAACTAGGACAAATTACTATTGGATTAGTTACAAGGTACCGCAAAACTATAATACACAAAAAATTATTTACAAAAACAAATAAATACATCATCGTTACTTCTTCTTCTTTATTTAATTTTTTTAATTTATTTTTTTAGTACAAATTGCAAATTATAGGGGAGGAGTAGTATGGCTCGAACTCGGATTTAACACGAGAGGGGTGCTTTACCACTAGAACAAATTCCTTGTTCATATTTTATAGGATCTGTTACAATTTGCACAGGAATCTATTCATGTAGGCAATAATTTAGTCAAAAGTAAAATAGCATGACTAATAAAATATAAGGGTTGTAATGAATGAAATACAGCATTGCATGCGTTTTATCTAACTAAAAAAAAAAAAAAAAACAAAGAGGATTCATTGCATGCATTGTAGTAAATTCAAAATTGAATGTAACAGTTTCATGTACCCACATGCAATTAGAATTTAACCTAGACAAATTACAATTTTCTCAACGGAATATTCTATATTAAATAAACATACAGACATACAGCGTATAGTGATTTAACTATTCACCGGCATACACGCAAGTAGTGGTGGAACCAGGCGCTAGTAGAGGCCAGGGTGAGTCAGAGCGGTGGGTCGTATAATACACATGGTTTTATACATACATATATATATATATATTAATTAAAAGGAAATTTTTTTTTTCAATTTTGGGGGCGCGCCTCCATCAGTGCATGCAACTGGTTAATGGTAGAATACATACATACATACATACATACATACATACATACATACATACTTTCGGGCGTCAAATGGATGATGTACTGGTAATGAATCAAACTACAATCATAATACAAAGGATAATATTGCAAATCTTGAATCCACCGCATTTCGTGTTCACCCACATACACTCCATACCATTGTTTATATATTGTGATAATTTTATGATAATTTGTTTTTAATTTATCACAATATATAAATAATTTAATGGGATGATGTGGGGTGAATACAAGATGTGGTATATGTTTAGCATGATCTTATTACATTCAGATGAACTTCTTTAATCAAATCCAACATATAAGACCTAGAATCAACTTGATTGATAGAAATGAGTCAAATCAATGTTCAACTTAGTATAGGTATTTGTAATGAATAAAAAATTTAATTGTGATAATAATAATAATAACAACAACAACAACAACAACAACAACAACAGCAGCAACTAATATACCGCTGTGCAGTGAATACCAACCGTAAGATGAGCAAGAGGAGAGAAGATGGTTGAAATAGAAGAACAGGAAAAGGAATAATGACTATGGGGGACGGATAGACAACTATTTATTACTTTTTTACGCCAGTAACGGAGAAAAGTCTCCCTTTCAGTTGGCAATAATAACAACAACAACAACAATAGGAGCAATAATAGTAGTAGTAGTAGAGTAATAGTAATAGTAGTAGTAATTCTCATTAGTAGTTCATACTCGACGCTTGCTCTGACTTTGTCAGAGAAGGAGATGAGCCCACGGCATCTTTAGAAATGGCTTCGAAGGCACGGTTAATGCAAGACTTGAATTCACGGGGGTCTATAAAACCTTTCTCCACTCCAATTGAAACCCTTAGCTTTCCCACGTAACTCACCATTGTTATTACAAGGCTCTGCATGCATGAAATAAAGCACTAAAGTAATTAGAACGGAAAGTGGAGTATTCTCGTTATAGCACCATACGTATAGCACACTATGCCACTACATGACCAACTCAAGATTTTGGTATGGCACTAGATCAATCTCAGAAAGCGGAGATTGATAAATCTGAAGACATAACATTCTAGATTACCATATACAATTGATATACCAAAATCTTGAGTTTTAATTTCATTATATCATGAATTTAAAAATAAATTTAGTGTGCACGAAACACAGAATATTTATTACTCCCTCCATTCTGAAAAGATAGTCCACTATTTTTTTTATTTGTTTCAAATTATAGTATATTTTCTTTAGTTAACTCTTTAGTTTTCTAATACACTCCTATTTATTATGTATCTTAATAATCAACCAAAAAGAACAATTAAAGTGAAATATTAAATAAATAAAAAAAATATATTAGGAAATATAATTTTAAATTGTACTTTTACAGTAACATTAACTGATTTTACTTAATATATATAAAAAATGAAGGTGGACACTCTTTGTGGGTCAAGAAAGAATATCACCCCAGCGATGATCATCATCTTATGTGTCAATATAGTGATATTAAATGATAAGTACCTGAGGCATCCCAGCCAAGGCATAGTACACTCCTTTAACGGGCCGATTAGCTAAAGCCATTTGCTCAACAGGCCCCATTACATTCGATATTGCAAGGCTCGAATTCTTTAGTGTGCTGTGGATGTGCTTCGCTGTCGCCTGTCACATACATTATAACGACAAATATATCCACATCAATAACCCTATATCCCAGTGAGTCTATTTGTACATACATGGTGGTGTACAAAATTTATACACATTTAAAATTTGTCATTTCAAGAAATACAAGGCTAGGGACATTTAAGTAAATACTGACACAGTATGTACAAATTATGTACATCCCAATAACCCTATTCATGAATATTGTTAATATGCAATATGTGAAATAATGAGAATACGATATTTTGAAATTAGGAGTTTGGTACCTCAGAACCTCTAACTTTTGTGATGGTGTCGAGAAACTGGGCGATAAGGTAAAGTGATGCGGAATTTCTTTGCCTTTTGATAAGTTGTCGCGCTGTCTTGACAAATTGGAGCGGGTTGTTTAACTCAGAGTCAGTCAGCTTGGGAATGGGAACTTGTAAGAATGAGAATTTATTACCCCAAGGCATTTCCGCATTAGGTTTGATCATCTCATTCACTGACTTGTATCCTCCAATGGCTCGAGTGTTGAGTACAACAAGCGCCGTGCAATTGGCTTTGGCGGAAGCTTGGTTCTTCTTTTGCATGTATAGCCGAGTTCCAAATATGATCGTCCCGGTAATAACATCGTTGAAGGTCTGCGAAAGAAAATACATGTAAACATCACTTGTCTCGATCGATAGTCACTAAACTTCACTTTGTTTTAGCATTAGACTTCATGCATATATAGTTGAAAGACGATGGAAGGGATAGACGAAATTTAACGCCCCTAGTTGAAGCACTATTTCTTTTCTTTTATTTTTTTATTTTTTATTTTTTTTGCAATTTTTAATATTTCATAGGACTTTTCTAAAAATGGGTGGCCATGGACCAAGGGGGCCACCGCCTAGATCCGCCAATGCTTCAACAAGGTTTTCAGTAACGATTAGGAAATTTTACTTCTCATTCAATGAATTTTGAATGTTTTCTCGATGGTCACCGAGCTTCAAAAACATTACTTATTCATCACTAATAAAATTTCTTTTGGATACATTTAACAAAAGCATAGCACACTAACAGAGAAAAAAGAAATTTATTTTCGTATGCAGAACTTTTAATTTATTAATATATAAAGGCACTTAAGTGCTTCCATTTTTTTCCCGCTCATTTGCTCTGCGGTCACTCTCGAGGTAAGTCTTTCCTGTGGTAAATATCTTATTTATGTCAAGTTTTTTATTAACTTTTTTATTCCATATTCGTTCGCAACTTTCCCTTCTTAGACTTTCGTGTTTTTCTCTTTTATGACTATGATATGTCTTTGATTACGATAAATCGTGTTCTAATCTTCTTTAATGTTTGCCCATACTCCACTTCGACCACAACTTTCCTTCTGGAGCAGGCATCTAATAGAAAGCTAATACTGCATATTCTCTCTCTTCCCCTCTAATCGCTTAGACTCTTTTAATTTTTGAGTTAGAGAGACATACGGTAATGGAATTGTATGTTTAGTCCAGTGAAAATAAAAATAGTGGATTGTTTCGAGATTTGTAGAGAGATTTTTGGTTAAAAGCAGTATACCGATTTTTCACCTTTTAGGGTGTCGCCTCCACTACCGGTTTATATATTTTCGTCCTATGCCACTGTCACATGTCTTCGGGTTTCGCTTTGGCCACTAATTTTTAAGTTATTATTTTTTTGCTATATTTTTTTCCTAATATGTGTTTTTTTTTTTTTTGGGTCATTTTTCAGCGTCCATTGGAAGGCTGTTTTTGGGAATACAAAGTGGGCGGTTGAAACTTGACCGAGGTTGACCTATCGTCTAGCCATGATAAAATCACAAAGCTCTTAAAATTGATTGTTGCCTATTTGACACTCAAAATCAGAGATGGAATGGAGAGATAGATTGGCTTTTTTTTTGGCGTTAGAGTCCAAACATTTTTCTATTGAGAATTAATAACGATAGAGAACGTAACATCTCTTACAATGCAAGAAAAAAATGAATATGACTTGAATTTATATATGAGATTACTTATTTGCCCAAAATGTGTTCTCAAACATAAATAAAAATGAAATTCCTTCAAGACCACAAACCCAACTGCTTCAATAAAATGTGTATGAAAGTCTCAAAAGGGGATAGATTGCTTCTCAGTAATAAGCTTTTCATCGATTGTTCAAAGGATTTGGTCTGTGTTGTTAACCAAGCATCATATGCTTTTATACTATTCATAGGCATTATCCTCTAGAAGAACCTTGCCAAGATTATAAGCACCAATCCCTGAGTTATCATTCCTCACGTCCCATGTAATCATGTTTTATTTGTTCATTCAATGACAGTTTTTGTTTAAATTACTTAGTGTTTGAATGGTGACTCAAATTATCTTTAGTGTTTTGTTTACTTTGAATCCATATTTCTTCTATCCACTACCGTAAATCTCATTTAGTCGAATCTATGATTGATTCGATTACTTCAATCCCTAATGCTTCAGTTTATTTTTTCCCCCATCCAAATTATCTTCATTCATCAGTAGACTATAATTATCATCTTTTTAATCCATAATAGGGGCAAGGCCGTTAAGTGTTTTTTTGGGGGTGAGAGGGGCTAAGCAATTTTTAAATTAAAATTTAATTTAAAATTATAATTAATTTTTTTCTCATTTATCAATTAATAAATGTTAGTTATATATATCATATATCATACTTAAAATATAAATATTTAAATTTTCAATAATAATTTTTTTATTTTGGGGGCGTTTTTGTTGAATCATGGTTAGGGCCCTAAGCGACCGCTTAGAAGGTCTATGCTCAGGCATGCTTATGAATCTGGGTTGTGATTGTGGTTCTTCATAGGTAAATTTTCTTTTTTTCTTCAATCATTCAGCAATTTTCCCCTCAAATTTAACACACGTATGCTCTATTATTTATGGCTTTTTTTCATAATTTCCTTGATGCATAGAGAAGCCAAAGCTAAAGGCACTCGAAAAAGGCTCTACAAAGAAAAGAGAATAGACTTCAAAATCATTGTTGAAGATGCTAAGCTCTACAGGTTTGGGTACTCTTCAATTTCGTTTCATTTACATCATATCTGTCAAATGACTAGACTGATACAAGCTTCAATAATTATTTTTTTTACTGGATAATGCATTTAGTAACTTGTTGTGACAATTCAATCTAGAGCCTTATACTGATATCATTGCATGAAAGTTAGATCATCTTCCCTTTTTCATTTGATTATTCAAATGTATAAATGTGGACTAGGGACATTATTGAGGTTTAATTGATAACAGTACTAACAATTGCTCCAAATACCATATTATGATAAAAAGAATATTAATCTTCATAATAAAATAAGAAGGGAAAGAAAACTTGATAGTATTATTTCAAGCCAACCGGTTTGTGCAAGATAATTTTTATGAACAAGTTGACATATAGTATTATTTCAAGTCGAAATAAGTTGAAATTTTGATGTAGAATAATACCACCTCATCTTTATGTTTTTCTTTTTCTTTTTTTAAAATTTGAAAAGTAAAAAGCCTTTGTAGGTGTTTGCTTTAATAGCGTAATAATAATTCGTCGATAGATTCTAATTCAAATTATGTACGTCCGTAGTTGACCGGTTTCTATTCTACCAATCATTCTTTTCCCCGTCACCATGACCTTCTTTTTTCCCCTTTTCATATTTTTAATCTGAGAATATTTATGTTGCTGGTAACCTTGTAGAAAGGCTGAAGAATCAAGAAAGTGAAAATACAAAGTTGAATTCTCAAAGGAGAAGCTTCATGGTTGAGTGGAGCAATGATGACATTGATAGATGTAGAGATTTTGAGATTTGTTTTTAATATAAATTAGTATTTTTCCAATTTTTCAGTAATTTGCAAAATTATCATTGAGTAAGATAAATGTGCTTTACTTTTATTTTATCTTTGTCAATTATTGTGTTTTGATGCGATCATGTTCACTATAAATTTTTCTATGTGAGTTTTGATTATGAAGTCTGCCATAATTTAAATGGTCTGCCATAATTTAAATGGCATACTTATTTGATCTACATATTAATGGGTGCTCATAATTTCTCTATATAGTTGATGAATTTTGATACAAGCTTTTTTGTTTGTAAATTACAATATGTAGATATTTATATTTTTTATTGATAAATTTGATTCAAGTAGAGATATGTTATTTAATTTGATGAATGATTATTGGCTCTTGATGGAAGATGACATGTGTATTTTAAGCCTTACTAATAGTGATTGTAGAGTGCTAGAAGAATTGTGAAGGTGTGAACGTTTGTGGTGGTAGAAACGGATGCATATATTTGATCGTGGAAAGCCAAATGTGTAATATATATATATATTATAACTATGGGTTGATTTGATTAAATTTTCTCCTTTAAATATTTGATCATTAGTCCTATTGAATCAATTAATATATATTTGTATTTTTTAGATTTTTTATAAAGGTATAAATGTTGATTTATTATGCAACTACCAAATAGATTTATTTTTACTATTTTTTTCTACCCGTGCAACGCATGAGTGGATTAACTAGTTTTCTTATAATTTGTCTTAATCAAATCAAATAATATTTTCTTTTTTAGTTGATGCCTTAGTTTTTCTATGGTACCCATTTAACACTATTATAGAGTCTAAATGATTAGGTGGGCCCAATTCTTTCACTCCAATTCCCCCCTCAGGTCGGCCCACTTGAAAACAAAATCAAAATCACCCACCCCCACCCCCCATCTGCATACAATTTCCTGTGTCTCTCTCTACAAGGGCAAACCATAGCACCGGCGCACCGCGCAACATCTGATTGACCTACTTAGTCGCCACTGCACGCTCATATTTGATTTGATATTCCTGGAACAACTCTGTTACTAAATTCCCTCCTTTAATTTTGCAGGCAAAGATGAGCAATCCCGATCTCTTCCATAATCTCCTTAGAAACATACGTGACGGGAGATTATTGGACAACCCACAATATGAAAAAGTGATGTAAATGTGACACAATTTTATTTTTAGATGATGCAGAAAGTGTCCATACATCTGAAATTATGCCAAGTGAGAATGTGTCACTTTTTTTTAGTACAAGGTTAGGATTGTAGGAGTAAGATAGTGAGGATTCAAATCAAATATGTTAGTATGCCTCTATAAAGTCACTATTTTGTTTTGAAGTTCTTAAGTTCATTTTACACATGAGCTACTGTTTATAACATTAGACAAATTGAATGACGAGTAGATATAAATACGATATGACTATAAAAATAATTATAGGTTTGAAGATTTTACCACTTTAAGCGTGTCCTTGATTTGCTTGATGTCGTCCATGGCAAACTCAATAGTAGTTATTACAATCGGTCGAAACTCCACTCCCTCATTACCGGATCTAATAGGCGAAATATCATCTTTGAACAAACTGCTCTTCAGCACATTCAATCCGAAATCGTATGCTGTGTTTATCAGTCCTGAAAAGAGATGGGGAATACGCCAAAAATAATCATGCCTCTTTCGACTAGGCTTGAAGTTTGATTGGCGCGAAGGGAAGGTTAATGGTATCGAAGGATCATCGCGCCTTTGTAGACATGATAAAAGGGCTCCCATTAAAGAATAGCCATCTCCAAGTGCATGGTGAAGCTTAAATATCAAAGTTTCAGCGGCATTCTTTGTTGGGTACTTGACAATATGAATTTCCCACAAAGGTCTGTTTTCTGGAAGTTTTTCCATTGCGAGTTTTGATAAGTACTCGTAGAAGCACTCTTCATAATAATCTGTTGACATGTCAATTGGAAAAACAGGCAACGTTACATGATCTTCTATATTTACCTCCACCTTCTGCCATTTCTTTTCTCCCTCTTTCGAAACCTGCTCAAACAAAATAGATCACGGTTTTTCACTCGTACACATGTATCCATCAAACTCAATATATATTCTAGCAACATATGCATGCAATGCTCTTTAAAATGCAAAGAGTGAAACATTGTAAAACTTACCATAATCGACGAGAAGCGATGATTTATTGGTAGGAAAACATCTTTGACAAGTTCCATGCTGGTCTGGATATCGAGAGGGCTTTCCAACTCCAAAACACCTAATATAGTTAGTGACAGTGTGGAGCTGGTATAATATTGAGCACTAGGGCTCACTGCCACTAATGTTTCTTCACGGCAATCCATGGAGTTCATGATTTCCACTTGAGGCAGTAAATCGAGCGCTAATAAATAGAGTGCTGCCGACAGTATTAGCAGAAATGGAAGCAATAAAAGCCGACCATCAACTCCCTGACTGCTGCAATTAATTCACCGGACAACGGAATAAAATCACATAATGCTTTTGTTTCGGCCCATGATAACAACAAATATGGGAATTAAGGTTGGCATCCTTGCCTGTGCCCTATAGTAGGCACAACTTGACCCTGTACTCAACCATTCAAATAGAAACCACATATTCTCTATATATGATAATGGCTACAAGAAAATATCATTCCTACGGTTTGCTCACGTCAAGTCTAAAAGTACAAGCAAAACTGTTGTCCAATGCAGCCAAGTATTCATATATATATATATATATATAGAGTGTATATTGATTAAAAAACCACCAAGCACGTGGATCCATTTTGCACGACATCGAGTAACTCTCTCTTTTCTTTTTTTATTTTTATTGGCACCAGGTATCCCAACTTACGTCGGACTAATTATGGGCCTCCAGGATCCAGTCTCTAGAACTCTGGAGGAGGTAAATCGCGAGATATGCCTCGAATGGACCCTGGTTCCTCCCGTAAACTGTACACTTCTTCGCACAAAGAACCCTCTGCCACACCTCCTGCACCATAAGATGAAATTGAGTCTATGTGCGTTCGGTGGGTTTCGGATCCCCACCCTACAGCTGAAAGCGAGCCTTTGGGTTGATTTGCTGTCCAAACGAGCTGTGGCTACATCAAGTGACTCCTTGCATCTATGGGATGTGGTACATGACTTCATTCATCGAGAGGCAAATTCGATCAGTTGCCCACTTCATTGCAAAGTTTGCATTTCTGAATGAGTTTAGTTGCATGTGAACATATTGCATTCCTATATTTTTACGCACGGCGATTTGCCGTGACTTGAGTTTTTTTAGTTGAACATGAATAAAAACCCATTTCAAAAAAAAAAAAAAGTAAATAAATAAAACACTATAATGTTATCTGTTATCATTCTATCCTGAACAAAAGCAGTCTGATTAGAATAGACCGTAATCGGCTCAATACCATTCTCGACCGATTGACTGTATTTTAATAAAAACTTTACATGAAACATTATTATTATTATTATTATTATTATTATTATTATTATTATTATTATTATTGAATATATTACATATATGGTTTGTCAATATCTATTAATTTAATTTGATACAGAGAATAATATTCAAAATGCATTTACATGGAGTTCTTGATTTTCTTTGTCTAGCAAATTGCTAATTAGATAGGGTGGACTCTAAGGGCTTCTCCAATCCATTGGTCAAATACCCAATTTCCCAAATTTTGCTCCAAACATGGACCAGTTGGATGCACCAATTGCACCAAATGAACAGTGCCACACCCACTTCTATTTATTTATAAGTTTGCCACCAATTATTTACAAGTTTACCATTCTTCGGTTGACGTGGACTCCATTTTTTTATGAACTTTGAATTTTTTTTTAAATTTTCCTTCCAGTGTTATTGAATATGTTTTTCGTTTTCATCCTTGGCCTTTGAAATAACGTGTTAGCTATGATCTCTTTTATTTAATTACAAGTTAAATGTACCATTTCATTGACAATCATGCGGTTTGATTTTGATTTGTCGCTTTTAACGGTGGCTTTTCATAGTTAAAGTATAATTTAAATTAATTGAAAAAGAATGAATAAAATAATGGATTTTACAGTTAAAATTAAATGAAAATGGATAATAATAAAATAAAAAAATTGGATTTGGGTGTAAATTTTGGTCCATTGAGTTGGAGAAGGTACTAAAAATGGCGTGAGATATGGTCCAATGGTCCATTAGAATTGCTGCTCACATAATTCGGCAGCAATAAAAGTCTAAAAATAGTCTAATGCTAGATGCCACTAGAAGCTTATGTCTTGTCCTCTTCCGATCTCATCTGACATGTCTTGTCATACTTTGTGATGTGGTATATTAGATGACACGCATCTTACACGTCACATAAGTGTCTTGTGGCGTTAGACGTCTGGTATTAGATCATTATTCATAAAAGTCCTCTTATCAACTTGGCTGCAATTAATGAACCAAACAACCTTGCACTTCTTATAAATCTCTAATATATTATTACCTCTATCCCACAAAGATAGGACGGTAGGTAAATTTACGTAGATTACGAAATAGTAAGTAATTTTGTTAGAATATTAATTTTATATGTGTTCTTTCAATTTTAACCTTCATACCTAATTAATAAATGATGTGGAAATACATATATTAATTAAATGAAAAGAGTTGATGTACTTTTATATTGTAATTTTCCTGTTAAAAAATCTGGTAGCAGGGTCTTTTTAGATATTTTATTTCATACTACGGTAACCTGTGTGGTATTCTGAATTTTTCGATTTTTTTAAAATTTTTTTATTTACTTTTGCCTCATCCATTCACTAATTTGAAATAAAATTCACTATTAAATTTAAAAACTAATGAATAATTATCATCATTTAATTGTTTAACTTATAGATAAATTTGATTATCTAATTGTCTAACATGTCTTGAAATTTGTAGTTTATAATTAATAGAAACTAGATTTTCACCTGTCCGTTGCACAGGAAATATCTTTCAAATTATTAAAAAAATAAATAATATGAAATTTTATAAGTTTCTTTTAGAAAGGAAATTAACGAAATGCATGCTGAGTTTATAATATATTAGAATTTGCATACTATGTTTTAAGAAATTACAATTCACATACTACATTTCATTTTCTGTTAATAAAATAATTCATTGAAGAAATATTAAAAAAAAATTACCTATTTAGAGAAAAATCACCCGCATTTGTATCTATCAAGTCACACTACTGGCATTATGTTAGGTAATAATTTATATACCACAAGATTCTCATACGTGTATGCGTTGTACAAAAAAATACATATCAAATTATTTAAAAAAAACAATATGAAAGTTTATAAGTTTGTTTTTCTTTTCTTTTCTTTTCCCTTTTTTTTGGGTATGATGAAATTTTATAAGGTTATGTTAATCAAATAATAATTTAAATACGTTATTGTCATGTTAAAGTAATTATAATTTACAGCAAATTTTAATTCAATTTTTATCACTGACACAAATAGATATCATTTTATTTTTTACAGTAATCTAGATAAACGATATTGTACAAAATATTTATTAGTTGAGCAGTATAATATGCTCAAAATTTATTATTTATTTGAAACTAATAAAGCTAGAAACCATGAAAATTATATAAATTAATAATGCGTAAAAGAAATCATATGTTTTTTTAAGGAAAATTAATCGTAATTATTAACATTCGTACGAGGAAAATTAAGAAAAAAGTACGATTATATTTTTCAATTAGTTTAAACATATAATTAATTTCCGTTATTTATAAACTATTAATTTAAAGGATATGGACACTTATCAATCAGAGTTAGGTAATTGGATAATCAAACTTATCCATAATTTAAAAATTAAATGATGATAATTATATATTAGTTACTAAATAGATAAGGAAGAATAGCATAAAAATTTAAAAAAAATTAAAAAATTCATAATACTATAGGAGTTACCGCAGTATAATATAAAATATCGAAAAATACCCTGATAACAAACTTTTGGCTAGAAAACTGCGGTACAAAGGTACCACAGACTAATTTCCTTTAATTAATATATAAATTAAATATATATATATATATGGTTATATATATCATTAGTTTAAGTTAATTGAAAATTAAAATTATATTTTTTATTAATTTTTCCTTGTATAAACAAATATTAATAATTACGGCTATTCTGTATATGACTATTTTTATGTATTATTAATTTATATAATCTTTGTGCTATTTGATTTTATTAGTTTCAAATAAGAAATATTTTCACATTACACGTAATAGGCCAACTACCAATTATTTCATACGATACCATTTATCTAAATTAATGTAAAAAAATAAAATGATATTTATTTGCTTTAAAGATAACAATCGGGTTAAAACTTATTGTAAATCATACACGACGCTCTTCCGATCTACAAGAAAAAAATTATATTATTGTTTGGTTGATGTTAAAAATTAATTATTCCTTATTGGGTAACGTAGCCTTAAAAAATTTTACCATAAAAAAACATATAAAATTTCATATTATTTATTTTTTTAAATAGTTTGATATATATTCTTCCTGTGCAACGGAAGAGTGAATATCTAGTAATTACGAATATAAATTTATTGAGAAGGAATTTGGATGGTTATATACAGTGTGAATGGCCTTAAATTATAAGAATTGAAATTGGTCAAATGCTTTTCCCTAAAATTTGTGCGTACCAAGATAGATTAAATTTGTTAATTAAATATGGGCAAACATGGAAACGATAAATTAAATATATGCTTGATATAGCAACTGGACTATCTTTTTGAGACGGAGGTAGTAGTTCTCATAGAGCAATTTCACAGTTAATAAAAAAGTATTTATTTGACTCATTAAATGCTTAACACACGTTAATGTTAAGTATTAATTTCTTCAACCACTGGTCTTCTCTCTATCTCTTTTCAAAATACTTAATAATAATTTGTCAAATATATAAGGTAGACATTGTTGCATTGGGGGGTTTATCAAATGTAATGTCAATATTGTTTACCACATATACACCGTCAAAATTGTAGCATTGGAGATGCTCTAATATATAACAGTAGTCATGGGGTGATGGGACATTTAGTAAAAAAAATGCTTATTTGACACATTAAATACTTGACACTGCTACCGATAATGAGAATGTCGACATTGTCAATGACATTGTTGAATATTAATTTATCCAATTACTACATTTCTCTCTTTTTCTTCCTAAAATACCTAGTAATAATTTGCCAAATATAAAATTGAGAGTTCATTGAATGTAATGTTAAAGTTCTTCACCGCATATACACTATCAACATTATTCCATTAGAGATGCTTTTAGAGCTGGTGACAATCTTCAATGAAATTGGATTTGGCTTCAAAGAGGAAAAAAATTCCATCCGTCTCGCAAAAATATTCCCAAATTCCTTTTTTATTTGTTCGAAATTATACTCCCTTTTCACCTTAACTAATTTTTTACTCTGTTCATCTCATAAAGATATACATGTATTCTTTTTCGTCCGTCCAATAAACATAGGTCATTTTCCTTTTAAAATATACTATCTCCGTCCCATTTACCATGTCTTGTTTTCTTATTTGGTGTTATTCTCTAAATTCCTTTACAATTATATCCCTAATTAAATAAAGGTATTTTCTAGGTTCATTCTATTGCATTGAATGAGATGGAGGCAGTAGTTGAAATCTTAGTTTTTATATATACCCTTATTTAATGTACATTATTATTAACAAAATAGAATTATTAAAGTGAGTTAATTAGTTAAAAAAAAAGAGTACATTAGAAAAGTACACATAAACTTCACTTTTCCATTAATATTTAATTATTGCATTTTTATTAATCTGTGCAAAGATAGCAGCATGCCTATCTTTGTGGGACGAAGGGAGAATTTTTCTAATATACTGGTGCATGGTAATAAAAATAAAGAAGAATTAAAGAAAAATAAAGAAGAATTAAAATGAAATATAAAATAAATTAAACGAGTTACTAAAAAAATATGTTCGTAAATTGTACATTTTCAACCACAATAATTAATTTGTCTTAATTTACATGAAAAAAGAAAGTGGAATATCTTTGTGGGACGGAGGTGTGATAAAAAAGAAAAGGAAAATGTTTATAATTAGCTGTAAAACTAACCAAAAACATGGAAATTTCTAAGGAACCAAGGCCAAAAGCATGGAGAAGTCAACATTGTTTTTTTGTACAATTATAGTAGTAAAAAGTATGTGTAAGAGAAGCTAGATTAGGCGTGCATCTATGACTCTGTGTATAAAGTCTGACTGTCAATAGAAATCAGTCTAGCTTATTGGCAATAGAATTTAAAAATAGTTATGTACATATATCATTATTGAAAATTTAAAGAGCCACTAGCTAGGAACTGACTAGTCATACCCTTTACTAGAGCTCACTAGCCAATCTGATCCTTAATTCATTCCACATACTCTCCGACAACTTGAATAAAATCATGACGTATGTAGAAACTTCACCAATTTTAGTAAAGAATAGTTTTATTTGGACAAAAGAGAGAACAAAGAATTTGACAAAATAGATATATAACCTATGTGATTGCCATTGATTTAAAAGTGATGTGATGTGATAAAAAATATGATCATGTCACGTGTCACTTTTGTTTCACTTTTTGTATATCTCTTTGTTAAATAGCAAAACTCACAAACATTTTGTGAGGCAGCTCTTCTTTAAGGTTTATTATCTAGAGATAATAATTGTGAGCTATGTTTAGAATAGGCATCTAAATAGCAAATGCCTACAGAACTAAGTTGCCTTTTTGCAACCATATTAGCTCTTTGTGCCCCTAATGATCCAACTAGCTTGTGGAATAAATTTAAAGAATTCTTTTTAGAAGATTATATCAAAGATGGTTTATCACTAAGAGATACAGAATTAATGGCTTTGCAATCTATAAATAAATTGTTGGAACCAATAGGAAAAAATTAATTTGGATTAGTCTCTTATGATGTAACGATTGATGAAAAGGAATGATTAGATGAAATGCTTAATGAACAGTATGAGATCCCAACTCCTGAATCAGATATTTCATGTCTAAATAAGCTTAACCATGGGAAACAAATTGCCTGTGATATGATTTTAGATAAGGTCTTAACCAATTCGAGTGGCAAGTTTTTCATTGATGGTCTAGGAGGAACGGGTAAAACTTATTTGTATCGACCATCACTTACAACTTTAAGAGCCAAATATTTAATTGCTTTAGCAATATATTCTGGAGTCGCTGCTTATTTATTGCCTAGTGGTCCAATAGCAAATTCAAGATTTAAAATTCCTTTTGAGGTAAATAATAATGCAATATGCGCAGTTAGTAAGCAATATGCTTTAGTGAGTTTATTACACATGACTAGCTTAATAATATTGGATGAAGCTTCAATGGTTAATCAATGTGCATTAGAAGCCTTAGATAAAATGCTATAGGATGTAAATGATTGTTACCTCCCTTTTGGTGGAAAATACATTGTATTAGGAGGAGATTTTCGCGAGATTTTACCTGGCTTTCCAAAAGGAAATAGGGAGGACATCATTGAGGCAAGCATTACTTGTTCATATTTGCGGCCATATATTACCAAACTAAAGTTCAAAATATGTGAGCAAGAATTGATCCATAATTTTCAGAATATTTACTAAGAATAGGCAATGGAACTGAGGGAAATCATTCATGTGATAAGATTAGAATTCCTACCGGCACGACAATACCATTTGAAGATGAGATAGTTTCTTTAAAAAATTTAATCAATATTGTATTTCCTGATCTAGAAAATTATACTGAAAATTTAGACTTTATGACTAATCGAGTGATCCTAACTCCAAAATATGAAACAGTTGATTAAATTAACAACATACTTATTGAAGATTTCAAAGGTAAAATGTATACGTATTATAGCTTTGATAAATCAATTGATAAAACAGAACAGGGAATGCAAGAAGATTTCTTAAATACTCTGAAGCCTCTATAATGGAACGCAACTAGTGTGTCGAAGATTTAAAAGAAATGTTATTGTTGCTAAAATTGCGGTTGGAGAACACCGTGGAAGGAGAGTATTTTTGCCTAGAATTCATTTATTCTGCTCGAAGATAATAAAAATCCTTTTCCATTTAAAAGAACACAATTTTCAATACGCCTATGTTTTGCACTGGTAACAAATAAATCTCAAGGAAAAACATTGGATTATGTAGGATTGTATATTCCTGAACCGGTTTTTATATTTTTCATTGTCTAGGAAAAAACAAAGAACTCTATCAAAATTTTGATAAAGCCGATTTCAAGTGATAAACATTGTGAGCACTGCACTAACAATATTGTTTACAGTGATATCTTATCTCTAATTAATTCTTTTTAACAACGTTTGCCCAAAGCTATTTTCATCAATGAAGAAAATGGGAGAGATTAATGGAACACCTATGTGGAACCAATATGAAATTCCAACTTCATGACAATTTTTCAAAAAAATCTGGCTATGGAAATATCATATTCCAATTTTATGTTACTCTCATTGCAAGAAAAATAGGTATACTAACTTTTATTATTTTTGTTGATTTTTTCTTTGTAATCACACAATATTTTTATTTTATTTTTACATCATGCTATATTCTGGAACTCAAAATCTTACATGATGGTGAGCTCTTCACGGCATAGGCATATCTTCTCTATAGGTTTGCTTGTTCATGAACTAATTCTATTGCCACTTTATAGAATGTCATAAGCTTCATAAGTAGCTACACTTAGTCCAAACATCAACATTCCTTTTACTGAATACTTAATATCTGATGTATAATGTAGTTTGTGCTTCCATGACATGGACTTACGAGCATAAATATAAAATAATTTTCAATCAATTACATTCACGGTGGAACAACAAGCTTGCCAAACTTGATAGTCAAGATTTAAAGGTTAGATATTAGTTCTACTTAATTGCCATTTTGGTTATGTTACAAGTAATGTGGCCTCTGTGCCTACTGTGAATGAATTTTTTTTTTTTATTTCGTGTTTATTTTTTTTTTCTTCCAGTATTTAACTTAATTTATGTGCATAATAGGTACACAAAATTGGGAAGTATTTCTCAGATGGCTTCTTTGAGTAACCATCTGGGGAATCGTAAAAGTTAGGTGTAAGAACAATTTAAGTTGTTTAAATTGGTTTTTGCGGTCAACGTTATTTTTAGTTACTCGTTAGCTTAACTGTTAGCTATTAATTGTATAATCTCACTAAAACATATTATCTTCTTTGCTTTTATTTGATTAAATAAAACTGAACAGGATTTTTGGCAAACGTGTTGCTTTTCTCTCTCTAGGTAAGGAATCGTTGTCTCCTCTTACCCCAAATTCGACCCTTCCTTCCAAAATTTTCTTTACATTCAACTTCATCGCGGTTCTTATTGTCTGAGATTCCATATTTCATATTTATTTGTAGTGTCTTGTTTGTTCAATTGAAAAAATGGGTTTCGAATGAGATTAATTTGCTTTATGTGTTGTACATGGTGTAGTTTTATCAATACATGGTAGTGGGTAGGGCTTTACCATCGGAGACATGAGAGCATCTAAAAATCTACCGGATGAAACTATGGGCCATGATGAAGTCCGAGCCAAGTCACAATTCTGGTAATAGCAAGGCAGCATAGCTTGTTCAAAAGTTTTCGTTAGGGCTCGGAAACCTCAACAAAACCTGCTACTTGGATTTGGCGCTTCTGCTCCATTGCTTATAGAGCCTCATCTATAAGCTTCCATTGACCAATTTATGCCTTATATTCTTCCATGCTTCTAGCTATAAGCCTCTATTTTTATTTTCCATTTCTTAGGCTCTGAAGGCCGATAAGGAATGGCAAGTTAGTCATTTAACTTTCTCATCTTAATAATTCATTCACTTCACTGTGGTTACATTTTAGACCTGATTTTGTTCTCATTTTTATGTGGATTTTAGCCATAGTGTTGGGATTTTGAATTTGGCACAAGATACTTGATATCTACAAATTAAATTGTTGGAAACCGATTTACCATATGGCCATTGAAAAAATTTTTAATGTTCATACTTCATAATGCTTGTTTCTCAAGTAGAGAAACCCATTTTCTTTTCTTTCAAACTTCTAATTTGTGACACTTTGCTTTCATCTTTGCTACTCCTTGTTAACTTCCTGAGTTTTTTTAATATGTATTTTTCTGATTATTTGCCTTGTTTTAATGATAATTAAGCACAAATTCAGCACAAAGTTCTTTTCTTTTGTGTGTGATTTATATCTACTTCATGATATATGTTGTTTGAGATTTCTCTTGGTGTGATGATTTCATTGCGCTATATAATTGGTTTAATGAGGGGTTTTCAGTTGAACTTGAAAGATTCTGTATTTGTCTTAAATATTGAAGAACTTATCTTGGAGAAGTCCAGAGACTTTTTGCTTTTGTTGTGCTTGTGACATAGTCTTAATTTGATGTTCATGTTGAAATGAGTTTTTGCATTGGATGTGTTGGATTCACTTGATCTTTCACAATATTCGAACCACAGAAATATGATAGGAAAATGTCTTTTCATACATATGTTTTATCTGATAAATGAAAGTTTGTTATTCGAGTTTGCATGTGTAGATTTGTTAGCTGAATTCTTATGAACAATTCATAGCTTTTTCAATATAATTTCTTATTGTTAAAGTTGATTCTTATTTCAGTTTGCTGAATCTGGGAAGTCTTGGATGGAACGCTAAGTGCTGATCTAGAGACTCTTAAAGGTTATTTTAACTTTAATAACCGCCTAAGTGGTTCTTATGGCACATAGTAAGGAACATGATCTAGCATTAGAATATATAAAATTAGTCTCATTTACTTTATATCAACATTGCCTATGAATGTATAACTTGTCTTATCAAATGAGTAGTAATTTAGGATAAGGAAACAAAGTATTTTGTAGAGAATCTGTTTTTAATTGCAAAGATTTTGCTCATCTAAACCTTCCTGTTTTGTCCAATAATGTCTCCAGTTCTTTTCTATCAATTATGATAAACTCAATGTACTTGAGGTTAATGATGAGACAGAAAAAAAGGAAGTGAACCTACTCTTTCAAGAATCCATTAGCTTTTTTATTAGGCTTATAATGCAACCTGCATTAAGAATGATTTTTTTTTAGTTATTTTTTGCATGATTTACCCCAGAAATATTGCTTCGGTAGTTTTCTTGATTCTCCTTGATAATCATAATTTACATAAGGCTTCCCCCATTTCATTCCTCAAAACTGCTTTAGTTCTATTCCCTCTTCATCGCTCTTACCCCTTTTATTCAGACACCAGTTAACATGGGTTTCACACTCTCTCTGAATGTTATTTATAGATGTTTGCAATTGTAAACTATATATTACTATTCAGCAATTACCTGCTCTACTTAAACAGACTAGGAGCAAGAATCTTTGCTTCAGGTAACAATGCTGCTTGGTTAGTTGTTCACTTATAAAAAATGTTGTTTCTTTTTCCACTTACAATTAAAAGCTGTAGGCCATTTATTATTTGATTTTGAGGTAGATAGACAGTATCCAAATCTGTGAATGGAGAATTGATCAGCTATGTTTATATATAATTACTTGATTTTGGAATTGAAACACTCTTTTGGTTTTACCTTATTAATTATGCTAAATTCTTCCTCCATCTTTTCAATTCAAAATTTTTAATATATGTTAGAACTATGTATTCTTTTTCATGATTGATAACTACAGATTTTTATTGGAAGAACTGGTCCAAAAATGCTTACAGGTGAGATTGGTGAAGTTTTAAGGTGTGAATTTATACCTATAAATGATCTTTGCTTTCGTCTTTTGCTATTGATGTTGGGGATAAGGCCAGTGTAATTAGCTTCTTACAAATGTTCTGAATATTCTTTTAGGTTGCGTTTTGTTTAATGTTTTTAGGGCGTTTTCTATTTTCTATTTTCCAAAATACTCAAAACGTGTTCTCTTTAGATGTTTTAAAAAATGCATTTTGAAAAATAGAAAACTACTTAACACACAAAACCCAAAATCAGAAAATGACGTTTTCCACATTTTGAACCCAAAATACAGCCCATGAAAACGCGCAAAATGCAAACGCTCAAAGTACGTCCCAATTGAAATGTTTCCTCAATCAATCAACTCTGCTCTTCTCCTTCTATTCTTTTTAGACGCTCTCTCAATCAATCGACCTAGGGTTTGTTTCCATGTACAAGAACAATAATCTGGTAAGTGTTTTGTGTTAACAGCTTCCTACCCATACTTTTCTCAATCAATTGCTTTCAAGTTGCTGAAGCCAGTTTTCTTTATTATTGCATAGTAGCATTTGGTCGGCTGATTTCTCAAATAATTAAAGTGAGTATTTCCGTGTATATATATGCTCTGTAGATATATATGTCAGCTTCTTAAAAAATTTTCCTCATCAACCTAAAGCTAATGCGGCGGTATCTGGGTATCTAGGTTTTTTTCCTGTAATTCCCAATTGAATTTGGTATCTAGGTTCGTTCTCATACTCGACAAGCCCACTAACTGATTCTTATCTTCCTATACTTTGCCAGTTCTACTCCTACACTAAGAGATCGGAGAAGCTCAACAACTAGTAATGACATCATTAACTCTTCTTCAATTTCATGTTTTACTTCTTTTTAATGATTGTGATCTGTACTTCATTGTATGAATTTGTCTGCTGTAATTCATGATATGAATTTGGAATATCATAAGCTTGATAAAAAATTTGATTTGGTGCAAAACATCAATATTCTTTTTGCTACATGCTAATTGCTATTATCAAATTATCATATAATGCAGTTTGTGCTTTCCGTGACATGAACTAATCAATTAGCTTTACTATTGAATGAGAAGCCTGGAAAAATTTATGGTCAAGATTTAAATGTCAGATATTAGTTCTATTTCTCTGACACTTCAATTATCTTAAGAGTTAAATGATTTGGCATGTATATATTATACATACTTAATGTTTAGCTTTGGTTTTCTCTAGTGTTTGATTTCGTCTTTGTTTTGCTAATTACACTAATTTCTCACTAAGAATCATTGAGTTTTAGTTTTTTATGCTCGTTTGATAAACCCTTACGTTGGCATCATAGATTTTCTAGGTCAGCTTTGCGTTGGAACATATTGTTGAAGAATTATGTCTAAATCACTGGTTCCCACAGGTAAACATAAGTTACTTCCACTTGCACACATTTGATGAAAATATTTATTCATCGATACATTAGTTATTTCACTTTCCTTTCCACATTTGTCCACCTAATTTTTCTAATTTCATAACAACTTTTTCATAATAATCTCTATATTACATGTAAAATACAGCTAGCTGGCAGTGCATGTGATGACAATTCACAGAGTGGAATAGTACTCCATCAGACGGCAATAGTACAACAGTACTATATTAGACTGCAATAGTGCAATAGTACTCAATGGTGGAACCACTTGGGGGCCTTTGGGGGCACAGTCCCCAATGAAGTTTACCTTTTTTTTTTTTAATTTCAGTTATTTTTAATATTTTTTTAATTGGTTTTGTAATGATAATTTGAAACAAAATATGGGTTTAAATATATTAAAATAGATAAAGTTTTGTGTTGAAATTCAAACCATGAAAACAGTACAAAGTTATCAATGTTGTTATCAAAATTTATTGTTTAAGGTTATTGTATGAAGTTATACATGCGTACATAAAGATAAATTATATCAAGTGAAATTAATAATAGTACATTGCAGGTAAAAAAGTTACATTAGCTTTTTACTTTTATAATATTTTGTTTTATGAAGGAAAAAATAAAATAAATAAAATAAAATAAGTTACTGGCCTTCCACTAAGTTTTGCTCCTGGCTCCACCACTTGTAGTACTCGATTAGACTACAACGCTGCTGCAGTACTCCATCAGACGTCAACTTTCTGAAAAAAGTAAAAGATGAATCATTTAAGTAATAAACAAGTCTCAAAACACATCGAAATATGTGCCTATGCATGTGAACCCCTACCAGAAATACACACATTCACTAATATTTTATATTTTCTAAATTATATGTCTATATAATAATATTATCCTAAGAAGTTTTCTTCTTCTATCTTCAATAATGTGTATACATACATGTAAACACTGAAAAATTCATTTTCTATTAACATCACATTATATATACTGAACTCATCTACGCATTCTCTTGATCCATTTCACTCGTCTTTCCTTTTAATGATTCTTCTCCTGTCTTTTCACAAAACAAAACCCATACAAGCTTCATATCCAAGGTCTTTTGTTAAGTTTAAAACAAAAGCCATCTCAACTTCACATTCAAGGTCTTCTGTTCATGGTAACAAAGTATTTATATTCGTTTTTCTTCTTTTTTTCCTTGTAAAACATCCACTTGTTGCATTTTCTTTATCTCAATGTTTGATATGGTTGTTATTGTTTCATCTTAATAGCTTAATTCACTTTGTCATAATTGATCAAGATGACTTCACCATACTCTCTCATACCTGAAATTAATCATGGTCCCAAGCAATGAAAATAGACAACTAAAGTTATTGTCGTTGGAAAAAATGCCCCCCAAAAAGTCTAAAAGCAATGGTGCCAGATTCAAAAATTTGCTAATAATAGATCTCCAAGTATAAAAATTTGCATATCATCTATTTTATTTGGATAGAAAAATGTGAAAGCTAGTGATTAAATTAAACTCCGTTTTTCCTAATTGAAGTCTAATATCTAAAAATTTCCGTTTCTCCTTACAGGAAAACTGTTTTTCCCAGTAGAAATTTGAAATATAAAATGTAAAACTATCTGTCTAGTTTCTTGGAAAGCATTAAAAAGGTGTTAATGTTGAAATTCTACCTCATTTCTCAAAGTTTTTGTACTCTGTTAAGTTACTGGAAAAATAGCTTCCTGTGTTTTACAAAATTTGTTGCAAGTGTAAGAACTCACTTCATTTGGTAGAAAACTGTCACTTTTTTTAACTAGAAATGTTGAGAGCCAAATTCTACTTTTAGGTCCATACTTTTATCTGACATTCTCCTACTATGAGTGCTTACTTAATTATTGGAAAAGTGTCAAATTTGTTCAATTCTTCAACTTTTGCCTTTATCAAAGTATAATTCGTCTTACGCACATTATTTTACTAAAGTAGGTACGAAGTTTGTCTTCTTAAATTCTGGCTTATTTAATTCTCCAGAGTTATGCCTTCTTCAAAATATTTTATAAGTTTATGTAAAAGTAGCTTGTTTGCACCATTCAATATGAAAGCATTACTACATGCCTGGTAAAAACTAATGAAAATTGTTTTTTAGGGGAGTACAATTCAAGGAACCCTTATGGGAAGAATCTGTTAGTGCTTTTGAGAAAGTTCTTATTCTAGCAAAGACATATCTTATCTCAAATGCTCAGGTGAAAAAAACTTCAGGCTAGTATGTATCTTATGCTAGACCAATCCAATGGAATATACCTTGAACTACCCGAGTTGAACTTACCAAAGAAGACAACAGATCTTTCTTGTTGTCAAAGTTGAGTAATGATAAACTTCCATATTAGTTCATCAATTCATTCATCGGTTGTGTACTAACAAGAAGGGTAAAACTATCAATTAAGACATTTAAATAATTTGAACTTTAGATATTTTAGGTTTAAAATTGTAAACCGGTGAATTAATTGGTAAACCAAAGGGGAAGTGTAGCATTACTCGTCAAAGTTTGCCTTCATCTCTTTCCATCAGCAAGCAAACTATATGGACAAGGACAAGAGTATAGGTACTTATTCTACAAGTTTTTTTTTTTTTTACACATTTTAGTTAACAAATATCCAATTTCTGCTTTCATATTTGCTGTTCACATCCTATTTCTATCACTTATCTGTCATTTCCACTTTTTCTTCTTCAAAATTTTTGTTCTGTCTATGGTCTCATATATGTATAACTAACTTCTATTTTCATTGTTTTCTTTTTTATAC
>CAVNYN010206572.1:12024-23916 GCA_963692815.1 Nyctanthes arbor-tristis | reverse complement strand
GATCAAGGACAGTAATATACCTAAGACAGATTTAAAACTCGATATGGACACTACGAGTTCACAGTAATGCCGTTTGGGTTAACTAATGCTCTAGCTATTTTCATAGATTTGATGAACCAAGTTTTCCATTCATTCCTAGACCAATTTGTGATTGTCTTTATCAATGATATATTGGTCTACTCTAGGAGTACGGAGCAACATGAGGAACACTTGAGAGCTGTGTTGGGAACTCTCGAAAGGAGAAGTTTATACTAAATTTAAGAAGTGTGAGTTTTAGCTTGATCGGATAGCTTTTCTTGGTCATGTGGTTACTGTTCAGGGTATTGAAGTTGACCCGGCCAAGGTAGAAGCCGTGACAAATTGGAATACACCCTCGAACGTGAATGAGATATGCAGTTTCTTGGGATTGGCTGGCTATTATCGAAGATTTATTGAGGGGTTTTCGAAAATAGCCCGGCCGCTAACGTAGTTGACCAAGAAAGGGGTGAAGTTTTAGTGGATAGATAAGTGCGAAAGGAGCTTTCAAGAGCTGAAAGGGAAGTTGCTCTCTGCACCAGTACTATCTATTCCAGAAGGTTCAGAAGGATTTGTTATATACAGTGATGCATCCAAAGGGCTTGGGATGTGTGTTGATGCAGCATAGTAAAGTGATTGCCTATGCTTCCCGACGGTTGAAGCCACATGAGCAAAACTACCCTACGCATGATCTGGAGCTCGCGACGATAGTTCACGCATTGAAGATTTGGCGACATTACCTTTGTCGTGGTAGGTGTGAGATATACATGGATCATAAGAGTCTCAAGTATTTCTTCACTCAAAAGGAACTAAACATGAGACAAAGAAGGTGGCTGGAACTAGTTAAAGATTATGATTGTACTATCCACTACCACCCTGGTAAGGTAAATGTTGTTGCCGATGCGCTTAGCAAGAAGAGTAAAGGACAATTAACCATTCATCTGACTAAGCAAGAACAGTTAGTAAAAGAATTTGCCAACCAGAGAATTGAGATTATTACGCCCCCATGACGTACAACTGCAGTTATTGCTGCGTTGGTTGTTCGACCTTCTTTAAGGGATAAGATTAAAGAAGCTCAAGGGAGTGATAAGTTCTTGCATAAGAAAAAGGATCAAGCACTTGCTGGCAGTGTTAAGGGTTTTGAGATATCAACTGATGGCACTCTGTTGTTGAAAGGGAGACTTTGTGTACCCAAAGATGAAACGCTGCGGAAAGATATTCTTGAGGAGGCTCATTCAGCCCCATATACTACTCATCATGGTGGTACAAAAATGTATCACGATTTACGAGGAATTTATTGGTAGAGGAATATGAAAAGATCGATCGACTCGTTTGTTGAGAGATGCATGATGTGTCAACAAGTTAAAGCCGAACATCAATGCCCTTCAGTAGGCCACTTGAGATTCCTGAATAGAAATGGGAACACATAACAATGGATTTTGTCGTTGGTCTTCCCTGATCGACTAGAGGTAATCAAGCTATATAGGTGATAGTTGATCGTCTGACTAAATCAGCTCACTTTCTGCCAGTAAAGATGACATTCAATTTAGATCAGTTTGTTGAATTGTTTGTGAAAGAGATAGTGAGATTGCATGGAGTTCCAGTCTCTATTGTGTCTGACAGAGATACCAGATTTACCTTCAAATTTTGGAAGAGTTTACAGTCCGCTATGGGAACGAAGTTAAAGTTTAGTACAGCCTATCACCCACAGACAGATGGTCAGTCGGAAAGGACTATTTAGATTTTGAAGGATATGCTAAGGGCATGCGTGTTGGACCTCAGAGGTAATTGGGAGAAACATTTACCGTTGGTCGAATTCGCATATAATAGCTAACAGTTATCAGTCGACTATTTGTATGGCGCCCTATAAAGCTCTTTATGGAAGAAAGTGTAGATCACCAGTGCATTGGGATGAAGTTGGTGAAAAAAGAGTCTTAGGTCCTGAACTGATTGAAGAAACAGTTAAAGGTATAGAGAAAATTAAAGAAAGGATAAAAGAAGCTCAGACCAGATAGAAATCATATGCTGATCAGAGAAGAAAAGAGTTACAGTTTGATGTTGGAGAAAAAAGGTGTGGTCAGATTTGGTGAGAAACGGAAACTCAGGCCAAGATATATTGGACCTTTTGAGACAATTGAAAGGGTCAGTGACGTGGCTTACAAGCTAGCCTTACCACTTGATCTTTCGACCATGCATAGTGTGTTTCATGTCTCAATGTTGAGGAAATATGTTCATGATCCGAGTCACATGATCAGTCACTCATCATTAGATGTTAATAAAGATATGACATATGAGGAAATTCCAGTGGCCTTACTCGAGAGGAAAGTACACATTTGAGGAACAAGGATATACCTCTAGTGAAAGTCCAGTGGAGTAGACATGGAAAGAAAGAGGCTACTTGGGAAAAGGAGAAATACATATTGGATAGATACCCAGACCTCTTTAATCAAGTAAGTTTAATTTCGAGAATAAAATTTAAAATTAGTGGTAAAGGTTGTAGCAACCAAGAAAATTTTAATTTAATTTTATGACTTTTCAACTCGTGTCGCTACACTTCTTTGACTTTTCAAACTTTGCATATACTCGTCTAGCTTAAGCGAATTATTATGAGAACGGAAATTTTGTAACTTAATAATAAATTCAAGTTTCAACCCAAATAACGCGAAACTTATCAAATTAAATCCTAATGAATTAAGTTCAAGAATCCCAACTCCTAATTAGTCCCTATCTCCAATCAACTTTCAAAATGTTATACTTTGGTCCATTTCTTTCAAATAAACTAACATTGTATATAACCTCAAAACTCCATTTTTCACTCTCTAAGCTTATTCTCTAACAGCAACAAAGGTAATTTTTATCTCCTTCTCTCCATCTTCTCCTCCTTCTTCATTTTCTTTTTATTCTTCAAAAATAAACAACTAACACTCATGTTTTTTTCTCTTTCTAACTTCAAGAATCAAACTCAAGGCTAGTGAAAGAATTTCAAGCTACACATCAAACAATACAAAAATCCAACAACAAAGACAAAGGTAAACAACTCATTCTCTTGTTTTATATTCATCCATTCATTATCATGACAAACTCAAACTTGTGTACATTAGAATTTTCACCAAATGCATACATTATAACCATTATTATCATCATCCTCAAAAAAAAAAAAAAAAAACAAAAACAAAAACAAAACAAAACCTAAAAAAATGCAGTTTCGGTCGAACCAAGCAAGACCCAAAATGGGTCATCTCCATTTCTTCACCAAACACAGCAAATTTGGTGTCTATGGCTTCTTCTCACTGCGAGAAGCACACATATACAAATATTTTGGCCGGAAAACCACCATACTCGCTGGAAAAGCTCCAAAACCGTCCCTCAACTTTACCAAAAACTACCATAATATCTTTAAAAACTTATATCTATGCAAAGAGCTCGTCAAAAGCTTTCTATTCCACTAATTGTTGCTTCAATTCACCGGATTTTGGCTGGATTTCGACCCACAAGAAATCTTCAAGACCGCCACTCCTTCTCTGGACGTTCTCTGCTTTCTTTTCCATTGTATATTAACCAACAAATATTAGATCTAAAATATTGTCCATTGGTTATTGCATTTTCGTCCTTAAAAGATTTGAAAATGTATAAATAAGTCCTAAACTAATGGTCAACTCAAGTCTTGACCCCAAGAATTTCTAAGACGATTGAGTTGACCCTAAAGTTGTTATTTAAATCAAAGTCGGTCACCAAATATTTTAAATAATTAATTTCGGCCCCCTAAACTTTCAAGTTTTACATAATTGGTCCCTAAACTTTTAATTCTAATCACATAAGTCCCTAAACTTTTAATTTAACTTATATTGACCATCCAACTATTCAAATATATTAAATTAAAGTCCTCTAACTATTACAATTGTTCAATTTGACCCCTAAAGAATTTAATTACTTTATAAAGGTCCTAAATCCTAAACCCTAAACCAATCAAATTAATTGTAAACTCTAACACACATAAGTGATCAATTAAACCCTTAAACATTTTAAGACTCCAAAATCTTAACACTATAACTTTCATAAATATTCAATTAAGTCCTTAGAGTTTAAAATTCTCCTTCCAATGATAATTTAAACATACTAAATCACTTTAAACTTTCATTCGCTAGACGAGGGCGCTTTAAGTTACAAGTTTGAGTAGCATCACAGCTCGTGCAACATTTCAAGTAAACTTTTTCAAGACTGTTAAGGTGGGGTTTAAATTATGCAAATTCTAGTTGATTGATCATATCCTTTCCTTATGTGTTGATTATGGTTGTGATTTAAATGCATGAAAATATTTGTTAGGGACCGCAAATTGGTCCAGGGTCAAAAGTAGGTCCTTAGGATAGCCCACCGTGCAATGATGATTACTAGCTCTAGTATGTTGTTAGAGATCGCAAATTGGTCCGGGGTCAAAAGTAGGCCCTTGAGATAGCCCACAGTACAACTTTGAAAATTTTAAATGTTTGAAGAGTAAAATTTATGATTATGATCACATATTTTGTTTGACATGGATTAGTTGACTTGCCCCACTGAGTATAATATTATTATTATGCTCACCCCAACTTTCCTTCCTTCTAGGTTAAGGGGCCAGCTGTGGTCGAGGCGACGAGCAGGGTCAACTAAATATTTTGACTAAATGATTATGTACTACCCTTTTTGTTAAATACTTTATCGGTATTATATTTTGAACAATTACTTTTTTCAACAACTATAAACATATATTTGGGGCATTATGTAATTGCAATGATCATCATGTTTCTGCACATATTCTATTTATTAGTTTATCTATTTAAAAAAATTACTTGCTAAATTCAAAAATAAAAATGTGACTTTTAATAGTGTTCAAAACTTTAAGAAATTGGAGTGTTACAATGGTAATCTCGTAGAAAGTCATTAAGCGCTCTGAATAAAAAAGAGAAGGATGAGCAAGAGAATGTTAATGACATGATCATGGAAAGAAGGTAGAGTGTTCATGTTTCTTCTCTTTCTAACTTGCTCGAATGTTTATTAATTCTTATACATAAAGAGATTTCTCATAAGTCAACTTTATGTTGACGAACAGAAAGGTTGTTAAGAGTATGGCAACAAAAAGGAGAAAGCAGGGAAAAGAAAGGAAGGTGGTATATTTCTATTATCATTTTTAGCGATGACAAAGCTAAAATGGGAAAAAGGAGTGATGAAATTTATGGATGATTTATTGACGCAGGATTCTAATAAACAAAGGGTGATGACACGATTATTTTGCTCTATATTCATTAATGCATATACATCTAGTTAAGCAATGTATCCCTGCAGCAAGCTAGCATGTTCCTTAAACCGTTAATAAGCATCGTATATGTGAGTTGGGTTAGTTGAGAAATATCTTTTTACTATTTAGCGAATGTCGTATGTCTTTATTAAAGCTGCTTGTTATGAGAAAATCAGTAGTATGATAAATAAAGAATAATGTTCTATTTAGTCGCTCCTTTGTTTATATATATATATCGCCCAAAGTGATGGTCAAAATGGCTCTTTTGGATGGTATTCGCTCAAATATAAAATCATACAAAGTGATGGTCAAAATCATTCTTTGGGATGATATTCACTCAAATGTATAAATCACCCAAAGAGATGATCAAAATTGTTTTTTGGGATGGTATTCGCTCTAATGTATAAATTGCCCAAAGAGATTGTCAAAATTGTTCTTTGGGATGATATTCGCTCAAATATAAAAATCGCTTAAATAGATGGTCAAAATCACTTTTTAGGATGGTGTTCACTCAAATGTATAAATTTCCCAAAGAGATGGTCACAATCGCTCTTTGGGATAGTATACACTCAAATATATAAATCGTTCAAAGAGATGGTGAAAATTGCTCTTTGGGATGGTATTCGCTCAAATATATAAATCGCTCAAAAAGATTGTCAAAACTACTTTTTGAGATGGTATTCGCTTAACTATATAAATCGTTTGAAGAGATGGTCAAAACTGCTCTTTGAGATGTTCGCTCAAACATATGATCTATTTAAGCAAAGCCACGTTAGATGGCTGTTTAGAATATAAAGTAAGAAGTTATTGTCAGGTATATATTATTAAAAGTTGATGAAAAGTACTTGACAAAAATACTTAGTAAAAGGGACAAAGTCAGCATAATGCTATAACAATAAAGTAACGATTGTAGAAACTTAAGAAGAAAATATTCATTGTTTGGATTGACCAAAAACAGTTGTAAAATATTCATTGTTTGGAGCGACGAGAGCAGTTGCAAAATATTCAGGGCCTTGTGCAAAAACCAAGGAAATCAATCAGTCAAAATTTTCCATAAGGTCTTCTAGCTCTTTCTCTTCTTCGCTGGACAGCTCATCATCACCAGAAGAGTAAGGGAGTCGGTCAGTGTAAGGATTATCTCCTTGAGAAGCTAAACCAATCTCTGGCTACTTTCAGTCCCATTCCACGTCCAACAACAAGGAAGCCATTCTTCAGGTTTTCAAATTCAGCAAAGCATTTGAAGTCGTGAATTGCCTTCTGAGGAAGAACACGACACCAATTACTCAGAATCTATCTTTTCTTTCAAGTGTAGCTTCCTTGATTGATATTCTTTATCTTTTGCAGCAATGATTTCGTCTTTATTTTTTAAGGCTACGTCTTTAGGATCGGCAGTTTCGGTAGCCTCATTTAAAGCTTGTTGAAGAGTTTCTTGCTCTTCCATGGCTTCTTGGCATCTGGCAGTGGCTTCTTGGTATTTGGCAGTTATTTCTTCCAATTGTAGCTTGGTTGCAGAAAACAGAGCTTCTTGTTGTTTTAATGATTCCGTTTGATCACGAACAGTTTTGCGAAGATTTTATTTTTCAGCACGGAACTTTTTGCATTGTTCCTGGGTTGTTTGCAGTATTCTTGGCATCGTCCTTTTCCATTCCACACTGCAGAAAGGATCGGTATAAAGAAGTGGTAATTCAGTCATTACACTAATAGACGATTATGGTAAGGAACTTAATGTGAATGATAAAGTAAACTCATACCATACAGATACCAAATGAAATGTCTTTCTCTAGGTCTGGATCAGTTTGTTTCTTCATCAGGTTATCAAAATCAGGATCGTTGGGAATCAGGTTTGTCGCAACCAAGTCACTCATTAAACGACCAGGAGTAATCTGAAGAAGGAGCTTTCTCTTTGGGCAAATGAGGGATTTCGCCATGATCATAAGCGTCCAAGTCAACTACTGGTGTGTCTTCAGAAGATATAGGGAGAACAGTTGGAGCAGTAGTAGAACCAGCCAAAGTAACCAACAATGGTGGAAGGTTACTGTCTAAAGGAAAAAGGAAAAAGAAGCAGCAAAAGGGATACCTGTAGTCTCAGAAGCAGTGGAGAGAGGTGGTGCATTGTGAGAACTTGAAGGAGGCGGAGATGAGAGAAGCGATCTTTAGAAAAAAGAGTGTCAGATATGGTGTTTTGCGAGAGGAAGTCTCTTTTGACTCATGAATATCTTGAGTTAACTGTTGGGTCGACGATTGGGGCAAAAGAAGTGTCTTGACGATGCCTTTTCTTTGCGTTGGGTTTCCAAGCAAGCGATTAGGTCCTCGTCATACTGCTAAATATTGTATTAATACATAAAAAAAGAGAACGCTCACGGTGAGGCCGTCCCAGCCCCACTTCTATGATATTCTTATCGCGCAGAAGCTCGAGGGCACTTTTCAAGCATTGAACTTGTGATGAAGCCTTTATACTAGCCTCATCAGACTCACTTAACTCTAGGAGAGCATTAAAGGACTTAAAAAGAGGAGCTCGCCAAGTTTTTACAAAATTGAAAGACTGTCCCTCAGGATGTTTCGCAAAGAAGAATCTCTTGCACCGCCCACAAACGGATTGAGGATACATTGGAGAGTTTAACTGAGAGCCTTTCCCTTTAGATTCCTATGAGCAAAGACTCTGTAGCTATAGCTATTTTTGGCTTTTTTTCATCACGAAGTAATGGCGGAAAACATCAATGGAATGGGCAATGTTATTTCTAAGACACATAACCAAATATAGGTGGATGCAGCACCAAGCATTAGGGCATATCTGGCCGGGTGCGAGTTGAGAAACGAAAAGAAAGTATGAAATAAAGGGACAGATAGGAAACCGTAAACCTGCCTGAAGGCAGTCCGAGTAAATTGGTATTTCACAATCTTGAACTAACCCGATTGTTACCTCCTTACCAGGGGCTCGGTAGGTATAAGGAGAAGGCGTACTAAAGGCTGGTAAGTAAAATTTTGATAAAAATTATTCTAAGAGCGTGCAAATCTCAGATAGGTCTAACTTCTAAGGGTAGAAAAGAGGGACCACTATCATCTTTAGCAATTTGTCGCTTCTTATGAGGTTTGTCGCCAGGGGGTTTTCTAGCAGCCTTCTTAGTCGTCATGACAACTGGGCGGTCAAGGAAGGAAGTTAGGGTTTGAAGAGCAGAGGCTAAATTTAAGAGAAAGATGAACAGATAAAAGAAAGACCCTGAAAAAGAAAAATGCAGAGGGGCAAAGAGGCAGTAAACACTAATGATTTCGGAGAACAGAAGAACAATATATAAACAAATGGCACACTAGAGTAAAACTTACTTACAGTCTGTGTTAATTACAGTCTATGTTAAATTGAATGAGAAATTAAAAAATTGAAGGGAAATTTTCGAAGGAGGCTGTGTATCTGCAAGAAGGTGTGCCATAAACTCGCTTTCTAAACTTGGGAAAAATGTAATCTAAAAAATCCGATCTCCAGAGAAATGATCGAAGATGGAAATCTCTTCACTGCTGCCAGAAGAAGGTGAAAAATGGTACATTGAGAAAACATAAAAATATAAAAGCTCGTTGAGAAAGGGGGAATGGCGGTCCCCTCGATTTTTGTGCCAGGATACAAATTCAAAATAAGGGTATTATGATCTTTCGACATTTTTTCCTGATCTTCAAGGTATCGCAGCAAGCAAGCAGTGTGTGATGTAGGGTGAGATTTTCATAATTATTGCCGTTCTTTTCGGAAACTCTTAAAAAGTATTCTATGACGAGAGTCGGGTATTGATAATAATTTTCTTTTTATTCACTCTCTTCAAAATATTATCGGTTTTTGACACTTATTGATAATAATTTTCTATTTATTCACTCTTTTCAAAATACTATTGTCTTTTAACGAGAGTGAAGGTGCTTATATGATGATAAATTTATTCACCCTTTTCAAAATACTATCGTTTTTTTATGAGAGTGAGGGGGCTTATGATAATATATGGTATATGAGTATACCTTGATGGAATAGAGTCATTAGGGAATAGGATTAATTCGAACGGTCAACTTAATAAGGAAAGATGGGAAGGATCATTTTGGCTGAGGGATTGCCTGCCTGACAATAGGGGAATCGCTTACTGAAGAATAAAGGGATCGCTCCGCTGGATAATGGAGGATTCGTTTTACGCAATAACATGGGGTTACTTAGTGTAAATAGTGTACTCTTCCCACTTTTTCCCTTTTCCTCTATAAATAGAAGGGGTATGTAACATTGAGACAAATTTTAGATTTTCTACAGAAACATATCAGGCTCCGAGTTTAGAACCTGACCACTAATTACAGGAGGCCACGTCATCTGCCTGTTTCTATAGCCGGACCGCAAATTCAATTTCATTATAAAAATTTTACTCTCTCACTCCATTTTTATTTTCAAAATCTGTTCTACTACTATTAGTCCAGATTAATCATTATATATCTCTCCAAATCGAAACAAAAATAAAGTCTCTTATCATTAACCTCTAATTAAAAGTACTAAAATATATAAAGTCCATTGTCCCATCCTCACTAATTCTCTCTCACACACACAGACACACACACACAGACACACACACACACATATGTGTATATATATACTCCATAAAAGGGGACCAGTGAATTTTATACTCTATGGACTCTCTCTCTCTCTCTCTCTCTCTCTCTAATATGTCAAAGTAGGGTTCATCTAATCCTTGCCTCAAGAGACAGCTTAATAGTTTTCTATTTATATATCTTCTCTGCTGTCATATGATTAAAAAAAATTGCCTTTTCTTCAGCTATATATTAATCCATTTCTTATGTTTTAATCAAGCACACTCCTCTCTCTAAATTCTCCACCCTGTCTGTCTGTCTGTCCATCCGTGTTTCCTGATGCAAAACATGGAGGGGATGCTGCAGAAAACTCCACCAGTAGCACTTGGAATTCAAAAGAATTCTGAAAAAATATCAAAAACCAAGCCAAAAATTCGCATAATTCACATATTTGCGCCAGAGATTATCAAGATAGATGCTGCAAACTTCAGAGAATTAGTCCAGAGGCTCACTGGAAAACCGACAGAGCATAAACAAGGGCCAAGGAATGTAGCTGATGATTCAAGAATTTTGCCCAAGAAAATGGAAATGGCTATGAAAAATGAGTTTCAGGGTGAAGAAGAGATATGGAGAAATTCGAGTACTGGGACCGGTTTATTGGGTAGCTTTCCTGATCATTTGGATGGTTTTTTGCAAGAGATTAATCAGTTCCCATTGATGCTTCCTTTTGAAGGTTCTTCTTCTTATCAGATTGATCAACTTGAAAATGGTGTTATTTGATCAGAGTGTTTTCTTAGACTAGATTGATATTTCATAATTCATATTAACTTTTCTGAGTTCTTAAGGTTATAGCTAATCAAAAAATTCTCTCCCAAGTTCTGCTGTATAGGAAAGACTTAATATATATATATATATATATATATATATATATATGGTTCTTAATTCTTGTCAATCTGTTTCCCGTTTTCATTTATTTTTCAAGAGATTCAGATGTTCTCCATTTGGAGGTTTCTCCAAGCAACCGAATTAATTAATTAATTGATTAATTAATTAATAATTGATAACAATATATATTTTTACTTTTACCATTTGGATTTTTAATCTTTCTAAGGCAACAATGGAACCCGCTTAGTTATTATTATGAATAAAAACACAAGAAAAACCACATGTGGGTTCACCTTTTTTTAACTACAAGGGATCTTTAATAGGAACTGGTGTTCTTTAATTATAAAATTTCCTTGGACTTAGTTTTGACAAGTTTTCATGCATTTGCGACCAGTTTTTTGGCTAGCTAGTACGCCGGTCACTAGATTGACACAATTGATCTATCGAGACGTAAAATCTATATATGATTTGTGTGAAGTATATGCATAGACATAATAATGAAGAATCATATCTTTTTTATTAACTTCTTATCAAGAGTACATGTTTAGTTAGTATACGAATTTGCAGGACCTTAATTCAGTTAATGAAAAAGGAATATTATAAAATCAGACGTTTAGGCTAGATGCCTGCATGGCGTGTATCTGAGCACGCTAATAATTGGTTGGCAGCGGCCATGTTAGCCTACATGATTAATGTGGCGTGTTCAGATGCAGCCACGCAGACGTATAGAACCATTTATGTCACCAGAAGGTAACATTTCCAATTGATGAAATGGGTTTCTTTTCTTGCAATTTACTTTGTGTTCTTAGCAACTAATTACTCATTAATTCCTCAAAGAAGGAAGTTAAGTGATGATCAACTTGTCGAGCTAAATCTTATAATAATCTATACATATATATATCACCTTGAATATAAACATGAAATGAAGGGTTTTTCTTTCTTCACACCCTAAATGAAATGTTAAATTTTAATTTGAGTGAAACAAGTTGCTAACCAACAATTGAATATTAAGATTGGTCTTCTGTGTCTTCTCAAATGAGACATTTTCTTATTTCTGCAAGCTTTCTTCACTACAAAACGAGTTATATATATATATATATATATAACTCGTTTTGTAGTGAAGAAAGCTTGCAGAAATAAGAAAATGTCTCATTTGAGAAGACACAGAAGACCAATCTTAA
>CAVNYN010206572.1:0-11467 GCA_963692815.1 Nyctanthes arbor-tristis | reverse complement strand
GAAGGTAACATTTCCAATTGATGAAATGGGTTTCTTTTCTTGCAATTTACTTTGTGTTCTTAGCAACTAATTACTCATTAATTCCTCAAAGAAGGAAGTTAAGTGATGATCAACTTGTCGAGCTAAATCTTATAATAATCTATACATATATATATCACCTTGAATATAAACATGAAATGAAGGGTTTTTCTTTCTTCACACCCTAAATGAAATGTTAAATTTTAATTTGAGTGAAACAAGTTGCTAACCAACAATTGAATATTAAGATTGGTCTTCTGTGTCTTCTCAAATGAGACATTTTCTTATTTCTGCAAGCTTTCTTCACTACAAAACGAGTTATATATATATATATATATATATTAATTACAGAGGAGGGGTAGGGAGGATACAGAAGGAGTTATTCGCCCACAAGATAATTGAAAAAGAAAAAAGGGGGAAAAGAACAGTAAATATGACAGCGGGACCAAAGAAAATAAAGAGCAAAAGGGAACAAAATTAAAATGAGATGGCATGGTAATTTGCAGCCTAATAACGTATGTATGCCTATACTTAAACAACATATTGTGCACGTACAATATTCACAAAAAATAAATAAATAAATATTGTGTACGTACAAGAAATTTTCAAATATCCACGGCGTGCATTGTATTAGATACCCACCTCTAATGATGTATATCAAATATCCCATGTTTTACAAAAATTTTAACTAATTGGAGGCTTGGTGATATATAATTGGAGATGGATATTTTTATGAGTAGACGATCAATCATGTATTATTATATATAGACTTAGAGAAATTACTTTCATTTTACAATATAGCGCATCACGTCTCAGTCCGTGCTCTTCGTGTAAAGCCTACTTGTCTTGGTGTTGCAACAAGACCTTGTGCTTACTATTTTCTCCAATTACGATTTTCTCCAATCGCGTACAGAACTATGTGCATAATCTATAACACGTAAAAGGTATATATCATCTACAAATTGTGAAAAAGCATTGAAAATTTTTGTTTTTGGTTGGGTTGACGTGTTTAACAGTGACAACCAAATAGTTATATATGTTAGAAAGAGCAAGCAAGCTAAGTGAATACACATGACAGAATGAAAATTAAGGTGCATTCACCTACACTACCAATAAACAAAACCCAATAATTTTTAGGTTAAGATTTATGATAAACATTGACTAAAAGACAGCCTCAAGTCTCCGTTAATTACATATTTTATCGACAAGTTGCGATTAATTAAGGATTCTCGGACCACAAGATTTTTTAAATTAATGTAATATATGGTTAAGTTTACAGAGATGCTAAGAAAACGTGGTCTATCGTGAGGCCAAATATCTAGCTATGTTGGATATTTTAGTACAAGTAGCAATGAATTGACTTGAGTTTGAAGAAAAGAGGAAGTAAAGAAAATTATCATCCAAAAGAAGAAATATCAACACAGAAGACACTGGTGCTACATTTACATATAAATAATACGTGGTGTAAAGTCATAAATCACCATAAGGGTCACATTTTCCGACTTCATTTGCCATATCAGCATATGTAAACCTTTATGTCCACTATCGTGTACAGGTAGCTTTTTCCAATTTCGTGTAAGGGATGAGGGTAAATTGAGCTTTGAGATGCTTTGGGATGTGATAGCTGCAAAATACGTGCACACACGACAAAGATAAAGCATGAGATTTTCTACTCGGCGAAAAGAAATGTGAACGGGCAAGAACGCAATAGCGTGGAAAAAAAGGTGTCATACCAACTCCAATTAACAACCCTGCAAGTTGTTACATCCATCAACCACTTCTCCTCAGTCAATATAACTTGCAATTACAAAGATGGAAAGTTTTACCAATTCTTCTGATGACAGATGAGTTTTACTCAGTCGAAGAGAAGAAAGAAAGAAACAGGAAAATGGGAGCAGTCCTTTTTCCCAGAACCCGGGCAGGTTAGACTTTAGGGTGGGGAAGTAACTCAAAAAGTGAAAATGTTATTGGCGAATGCATATATACAATACTTACAGTTTCTTTGATGGAAAGTACGATCTTCAACTCTCATAATCTGGCACTGGTTCTATCACCGGAGAAGGAGCTGGATCCAATCTCGTAAGGACTTCAGGAACTCCGGCAGTATCCCTTGTTATCTGCGTTCAGTGAATCCGAATATATGGAATCTGATGAGACTACATGCCATGTTCACAGTAAAAAGTATATCACAACAGGAACAGATATGAGCATGTTTGGTTAAGCTTCAAAGTAAATTAAGTTGACTTTTAAGTAAATTATCTTTCCAAATACCTCCAAAAGTGTTTTGAGATATATATCTCCATAACCAGAGTAAACCTGAATTTCTAAATTACCAGTAAAATTACAGCAACTTGCCTTCTTATTTTTCTTAATTCCTTGAACAGCACTAAGGATGCATTTACAAATCCTATTGGTTCTCACAAAAAAAAAAAAAAAGAAAATGACAGCTTTCTTCAAAAAATAACTACTTACTAGGATCTCTTCGTCAAGATAAGAAATCATAAAAAGCCTGTAGAACGTCCCACCTGTAGTCATTAGAGTACAACATAAGCCAAATAAATTAAGCTACTTGAGCATAAAGCAACCCCCATTTGATGCGTTGATTTTAAAGTGATATGATGTGTACAAAAACAAAATCTTGCCAACTCTATATCACGTGAATCATTGTGTCAACTATCATTAATATGTAGCATGATTGTAAGCCAAAAAACCAGTAGGAAAGGATAAGAATGAAAAATTTAATATTTATGACTTGAAAACGAAAAAAAAAATTAGAGCTAGAACGTAACGGGAACAAACTAAATTTCAGGACAACAAAAGCACAAAAGCCAATCTGCTGGACTGCGAAATGGTGTATAATTGGGTGGTACTCATTTACTCAATAGATGAAGAAACCTGAGGGGCCCTTGTCTGGGGAAAAATATGGATAGGCAAGTGAGCATAACTCGCAGTCTCGCACATTCAGGGTTATTCATCAAAAAATTCCGTTTTCCATTTTCATCATTATGGCTCTGGGGATAGGACTTGGGATTAGTCCCGGACAGAATAGTAAAAAACAGCACGAAAGAGGTTTCCAATGTAAAAGCCAGCCTAAATCAGGCAAACACCTATAATCATTGAATAACACGTACTATCCATCATAAAGAACAGAAAGATCAACCAAAGAAAGACTGCAGCAACTTAAAGCCACTTAGATATAGAACATTATGGACAACAATTATTCCCAAACAGTTCCCTAAGTTTTTCATTTAGTTTAAAAGCCAAAGAGGGTGTTGAAAGTTGCGAAATTGAGAAGAATTTCAAATTGGGTTGGTAATTAGAGGAATGAGAAAAGGGATATTTTTCTTCCCCAGCATGGTCTTTCAGATAAAGCAAAAAGGATTTCAATGAAAACTCGGGTACAAGTTATTAGAGAAAAAAAATGTTCATATCGTATCGTGTTTATAATGTGAGAGATGTACTGATTACCTGTTGCTGGTGAAAGAAATACTGCATAATTAGGCTAAGGCAACCACAAGAACCAAAAATGGGCGTGGTTGCTGAAAAAAGATGCGAAAGCATTCTCTAATGTTTCATAGTAACAAAGGTAAGATTATTGAATTACAAAGACAAGTGCAAGCACAGAACTACTACATGGTGGATTTAATTATTAAACGTAAAACTTCAGCTACTTGAGTTCATGCCATGTTTTGTGAGCTGACAGTATTAGAAAGAAGCATCTAAAGATTCGTTTATTAATTATAATGAATGATTGTCCAGGTGAATTTATCATATACCGAGTCTACATTTGACCAAAACACTGGATATTAAACCTCTGATATTTCAGTTCAGTGCTTCAATTTTACACCTGACTATGATCCTTCCTCGTGCCTCAGAAAAATTGTAAGGATATTGAGCCAGTAATGCAAGAAAAAGTAAGCTCTATATATAATTGTAATGTAAACTAACTTCTCCTGGAAGGTACAGATATACTCTAAAGCATATATAGTGGCTCGACAGGTAGTCTAACATGCTTACCAATAGGGACCTTGAATCCACTTGCCATGGCATCCTTAATGGGATCAGGAATTTGCTGCAGTGTGCTAGCTGCCTGATCAAAAGCGCCTCTTAGCTGTACAGGTACATTTTCTTCATTGATCTTTGGAGATTTGATTACTCCTTCAACATATTCCTCCTTAAGTCGAAGTGGTCCCTCAAAGGATAACTTGGTCGAAAGAATGACATTATTTTCTATCTGTATTTCACTGTGGGTATATGAGAAGGAACATATAAAGACAGTACCTATGTTTTACAGCTTTGTCTTAGATATCAGATACGAGGTTTGAAACAAGGTTAGATTAGATAAACTAAAGTGCAATATGGAAATTGGGTGGTGAGAGTATCAAAACCATTGGCAGATTGTTGGGAAGGCAGCTCACATTTGAAAAGTATAATGTAATAAATAAAGAAAGATATACTAGTATAAAAGCAAAAAGCAAAATACCGAATTGAAGAATTTAACATATGCTTCAATATTAACAGATCCGTCCTTGATCACCACATCCAATTTTGATAAATATGCCAATGCAGAAGGCAACCTCCTGCAGAAGGTGATGCTTGTACATCATTAGCTTTCTATCAATAATAAATCCATAACAAAATCATGGAAGACTTGAATGATTCACCAAATTCACAATTACCATATTCAGTAAAAGAGTACTCAATAGAGGTTTTCATTTAAAAAAAAAACAAAGGTACATATTTTAGGGATAACAGAGATCTCTTTACACGAACCTCGTCAAGGTAGTCATAAAATTCTATGAAAATTGGCATTGTGCTAATCTCTAAATGGAGGGTTGGGAAAAATGAAGAATTGCTCAGTTACTTTCTACTTTTTCTTCTCTCATGCTTACTAGCTAACCTATGCAAAATGATGTGCCATCCACTAACCTAGCAGAAACCCAGTAAAATTCTAGTGCTGGAACTTGTACAAAAAGAAGAAGAAAAAGCTAACGATAGAGGAAATAAACGTAACCTAGCTCATTGATAATTGGGGGAAAAAATAATAAATCTTATTCATACAAGTTTGAGGATGGTAATAATCAAGTAATTCTTAAGAGGACTTACTCAAATAATAACCGAGCAGCAAACAACCCGGGACTTCCTGAACCAAACCACTCGAAATTCCATCGGCCATCCAGATAAGGAGACCTGAATAGTCGGAAACACAAAATGAACTCCTTATTGGTCACTCGTTAAACTAGACTGTATTGGAGTATTAAGAAAGACTAAGAAATCAATATCTTGTCATTGAAGTATCAGGTCCAATGAGCTAAAGTGTGCTTTCCAAGACTATACACCTTACGTTGTTGGTCGAGGCGTTGGATTGAGTCGCTCTAGAATAACTATCCTCTCATTCACATCGATACGCTGCATATCTGTTGTTTTTCCAGTGACTAAAGCCTCAAATCCCCCAGCATCTTTGAGCTAAGAGTACATTCAATGTTAGTAATTTACAAGTAATACTCGTGTGATTAACTTCTGTACTCATTCATTAAGTCAAACATAATATCTTTAGGCCAAATATATTTCTTCTTTGTATATACAGGACTAGCAAAATGCAATGGAAAAAATTAGACATGAGAGAACCATAATCACAATCCAAACATGCACATAGAAAATGGAAAATATAACAGTTAAAAAGATAAAAATTATAAAAACTAAATCTTTAAGAAAATTTTAGTGAGATGTAAAGTATGAACCAATAATAATGAAAAAAAAAAAGCATTATAAACAAAAAAATAATAATAATAATGAAAAATCTTGGGAACTTACGGCAAGAAGAAGAGACTCTTTAGCAGAAAGTCTTTCCATTTCTTTAGCGTAAGCAGCTGAAGACCCTTGAACTGCCTGCTGGACCATTGCTTTTACCATTATTTTCTTTCCATTTATGTTATTGTTAAGTCTTCGAGAAAATCTGCAGGAGTGAAGAAAAGATGGATAGCGGCAATTTTTAGTAGGTGACGCTACTGGGCTTCGAATTGAAATTGAACATGCGATTGCCATCGAAAATGTTCAATGGAATTGCGAGATTTTGATTCAAGAAATTGTTGAATAATATGGGATGGAATGGTGAGTTATTCTCTGGTGCACAAAAAATTGCCAAGGGCGTGTGGTCCTTGCCTCGTTGATGGACACCGCTGGGGACAATTTCGTCAAATGGAATATTCTAAAATTTTGTCAATTTTTCCATTTGAAAATATATTTTAGGTTAATTATAGGAACAATTTCTAAAATGTCCATATTCAAAAAAGTAAGTTCAAATATGGCTTATTTACAAAACTTGTGCAAAAATGGCCTTTTTTGAATAAAAATACGTTATTGCCCTTAAACAATAATTTTTCTTTATATATGTATATCTCCACAATTTATATGTATATCCTGACATTTAGTCACGATAATTTTCGACAGTTATATGTATATCTATATATTAAAATAATAGATATTGACAGTTATATACTGTTAATCTAGACAGTTTCTTTTCTCGACAGTCGAGACTCACGTGCCTTCAGGGAGTGCCGGCCACGCGCCTCACGAGCCGATGAATTCAGGTCGTGAACTGGTTCAGTTGATTTCATCTCTCCATTTTGAGCAGCTTTCCCTTCTGCACTGACATTAAATTCTTACGACGCTCTTCCGATCTGATCTGGTGATGAACATGTTATGCAAGTCTTGATTTGGAGTTTCTTCAATTCTCAAATTATGCTGTTGTTAACTATTTGGGTGTTGTTGAGCAGATCTTAAGGAAGATTTTGATAAATTCAATTGCTTTGATTAATACTAGGATGAAGAGATTAAAGAATTTGGGCTTTTACAATTGGTGTTAGAATTTTTGTTTAGGATTAATTTTTGTCTAAAAAATAGGAAAATTAACATTTTTGCATAGGTTTAAAAAGTGGACACTTTTGAACTTGACATATTAAAAGTGGTTATTTTTTGCAATTTCCTCTTAATTATATTACTACTACACTTTTTGTTTCTTACACTATAATTTAGTTATTTACTTAAAAAATATTTTTAAAGAAAATTACATTAACAACCTTAATTTAATATTTATTTTAATATCTTTTTTCTCCTTCCACCCAATTTTTTGTTTGCATCAGTGGCAATTTTGAATGTCAAATTTTTTTTTGAATTACAATTACAATCCGCATCATGACAGTATAAATGCCTATAAATATATATCCTTATGAAACAATGCACAGAAATCAACAATACAAACTATTATATGGGGAGACTATAAGAAATCAAATTTCTATACATAGACTACAACAAACTATATATAAAATGTAAACAAACATCTACATAAGGGAATCGGACTTCGGACCTCTACGTCACAGGACCTCAACCTTAACCTCTTAACCAAATTAACTAAGGCCTCATTGGCCAATTCTAAGCATTCCTCTTTGGTGACTTAATTTGCAAAATGTAGTTTGAGGGAGGCTATAAACACCATTTATAAACCATTATTGTTTTTTTTTTAATTTCATATCAAGTTTGAGAATTCAACTTCCAATCGTGGCACTTATCTTACTTTAGTTTTATCGAGAATTGAATTGAAATTAATATGACATTTGCAATTAAAAGAATTTTATCAAAATGCAAAAACCAATTTTTGATAGTATAAATTCATTATATTAAATTAAATAATTCAAAACTATTAAACTTGTATAAAATATTATGAGAAAATTAAGGGTGCCTATGTTTTATTTATATATTTTTTTTTTGGGGAAGAAAATATATATATATATATATTTATATATATGTTTTATTTATTTATTTATATATATATATATATATATATATTGGAACAATTTAAGGAATAATTTGTGGTTAGATTTTGGAGGAATGAGAATATATTTCATTTCCTTATGTAATTTTACTTTTAGAAATGGAGGCTATAAATATAAAATTGATGTGGTGTTTTAATCAAATTTTTATGTTATTTGTGGTGAAATAAAAATGTGATGTTAAAATTTGTTTTTGGAGTGGTAATATAATTACTCTATATTTTATTAAGGGTTAATTTCACAAAAGGTCCCCAACTTATTATAAATTCACAAGATAGGTCATTTTTGTCACTACTCCATAAATTTTTCAAAAACAAAATATTCAAAAATAAAAAAATAAAAAAAAACCACCCACCCTCCCAACCAAGAATTGCTGCCTTACCATTTCCGGCAGCCAAAATGGGGAGATGAACCCCCAAACCAAAATGATGCCATGCCATTTCTGGCAGCATTTTTGCTGCCGGTAGTAAAAAAAAAAAGAGGTGAATCTCTCCCTTTGCTGAATCCTTCTCTTTTTTGCTGTCAGAAACGGCATGACAGTGCTGACAGCAAAAATGCTGCTAGTAGACTACTGCCATTTGTTGCAGCATTTTTTGGAGAATTCACCCCTTACTTTTTGCTTCCAGAAATTGCAGTAGTCTGTTGTCATTTCTGGCAGAATTTTGAGAGAAGGGTGAATCCCCCCAATTTGCTGTCAGAATGCTGCTGTTTCTGGAGGCAAATCTAGGGAGCGAGTGAGGAAGGACGTGGGTGGTGTGGGTGGGGATGGGTTTTTTCTTTTTTATTATTTTTATATATTTTTTTAAGGGGTTAATTTCATAAAAGGTCCCCAACCTTTGAGTTAAGAATCGGCTAGGTCTCTAACTTTTTTTTTTCATTCCCCTATGTTCCCAATCTCTCATAAATTCCCACGCTAGGTCCTTTTTACCACTTTTCCGTCAATTTTTCAAAAAAATGACAATTATACTTATAACTTATTAATTTTAAAAACAAAATAATTAAAAATAATAAAACAATTTTTAAAAAAATAAAAAAGAAAAAACACACCCACCCCACCCCACCCCACCCCACCCTCTCTCCCAAGAACCGATCCCCCCTTCCCACCCAAAAAAAAAAAAAAAAATTACTACCATTTTCGGAAGCAAAAATTGGGGGGTGAATCCCAAAAGGGGGAATTCACCCCCTTCCCTTTTTTATGCCATTTTTCTGGCCGCATTGTCGCAGCAGCTCTACTATTTCTAACAGTATTTTTGGGGGAGAACCCCCCTCCCCCAAAATTTACTGTCGAAAACGACCCGTTTCAGGCAACAAATGGGGGGATTCACCCTCTTCCCATTTTGGCCTCTAGAAATGGCGGCATTTTGGCTGCCGTTTCTAGCAGTTCTGGGGAGGGGAGGGGATTAAATTTTTTATTATTTTTAAATATTTTATTTTTAAACTTACTAAGTTAAGGGTATAACTGTTATTTATTTGAAAAATTGACGGAATAGTTATAAAAAGAACCTATCATGCGAATTTATGAAAGGTTTGGGGCATAGGAGAGCCAAAAAAAGGTTGAGGACCTTGCCGATTTTTGACTCAAAAGTTAGAGATCTTTTGTGAAATTAAACATTTTTAAAATTAAAAAGTTAAGGGTATAACAGGTTTTTTGTTTTTTGAAAAATTGACGGAATAGTGATAAAAATGATCTATCGTACGAATTTATAAAAAGTTGGGGATAAGAGAGCCAAAAAAATGGTTGAATACCCAACCGTTTCTTAGCTCAAAGGTCAGGGACCTTTTGTGAAATTAACCCTTTTATTAATCGATCATCAATTTATCATTCAAAAGACGTACCTATATGAATGAAGGAGGCTCTTGCCAAGAATATGGACTAGAACAAAAATAAGATGCCTTGGCTAGACTATGTGTAGCTTGACGTGGTGCAAAACTACTTTGAAAATTCATTCCTTGCCCAAGGACTCCAAATGTCCATTATTGCAAGCAACCCGAAGCTAGTATCTTTTGCTGATTGAGGTAGTAGATTTGACAGCATCCAAACAGTTGGTACTAAAAAATGTTATGAATTTTTGTTAACATCTTAAAAATTCAAAACCTTTCCGGAAACTAAAAGTTCTAATTCATTGTTTGATTATCAAGGTGTGCTCCCCCAACATAAGCCAGAAAGTCTTGGGACAAGAAACTGGCATGAGCATCTTCAATGGACAATTTCTGCCACATCATTGGGGGGCAAAAAAAAAATGTGACTACAATGTCTAGATGTAGACAATGTTATAAACAATGCCTATATATATCAACTCTCCTATTTTTTATTTCTCTCTCTTCCCCACTGCTGTATGAACTACTCATATCTTGACAAGTGTATGTTACTTCACACAATTCACATGACTATTGGTGGTCGCTTATACTAATTTTCAGTAATTTTAGTCACGTAAGAAGCAAACCATCTTACACCATTGGAGATGCTCTGACAGGACGTAAATGAAAATCTACCATCACATCGTGTCTCGATCTTTTTTAGCCCTAACTCCAAAATAATAAATGAATTAATAACAAATAAAATTAAAAAATAATAATCAGTCCATGAAAATGAGTAACTAGAAAAATATTGAAGTAAACAAAAAATTATTAATCTAATTCATAATAAAATAAATAAGTACTTTCAATATAGAAATGACAAAAGAGAAGAAAAGAAATATCAGGAACCTAGTGGGACCCACTAGAATGGTTCAAAATAACCTTGTATCACGGGGATGGTAGGTTCATGCAGAAGTGACTCATCTCTTCCCTTCCCATTTAATAAAAAATATAATAATTTGAAAAAATAAATAATAAATAAGAACAAAAAATAAACTAGTAAAAAGTACATTTGCCCGTCTTAAGATGTGGCTGGGATCGGAATGTGACACGTAAAAATTTTGTAGGTAGAGATGGGAGGGGCAATAGAAAAAATGGAAGAGAGTTTTTTTTTAAAAAAAAAATAATACAAGGTCTTCAAAGAACTCACGAGTGTAAAACACAGACTTTTGGAGACATTTTTTCTTTCTCCAGAAGTCCCAAAATTTAAGAAACCCCAACAAATACTAGTCAATTTAAATATCTCGAAACTTATTGAATATAAATTAAATGTACTAAAATTTTTAAAGAGTCCTGAAAATTTTGAATTGACTACCTCAAAATTTTACAAGTCTTCAAAAGTATTTAGACGTCCCAAAGGAATAGCCCTCTACCTTTTGTTGTGCAGTTTTTCTATAAAAAACTGAGGTCTCCACTATGGAAATCTAAAAATGACTTGGCAGCCAAGGTGGTCAAGAGCCCACGCCAAATTGGTAAGTCAATTTCAACGACCACTAGAAAATTTTTGATCTGTAACTATTACAATCCCCCAAAACCCAGATTTCAGAACCCCCAACACCCACCCTCCATATTCGATCCCCCCTCCGTTTCTCTCTTTCCGTCTCCAGAGCTCCTCCTCTCCCCACCCCCACCACCAAATCTCAATGCCGGACGGCCACACCTACGAAGAACCCCTGCCGACGTCCTCATTTTCTCCAGGAGTTCCGGCCTCCCAAAATTCCTCTCTCTCAACGAGAACACGACTCCAACGCCGACTGCGGAGA
>CAVNYN010206568.1:0-14778 GCA_963692815.1 Nyctanthes arbor-tristis | reverse complement strand
TTGGAAGGAACCAGTTCATTGCCCTGGATACTGGCAAGACAATCTCAGTGGTATGCCCTTTTTTTCGGCCCCCCCCCCCCGCCCTTTCTTTTTTCTGCATCTATAAAAATCTAATCAAAAGACACTAAGAGTTATTAGACATTAGAGTTATTATTTTTTGTAGATTGTGTTGTGAGGTATATGTTGGTTTAGTGCTTAAAACCCTCTTCTTGCAGTGGAAATGATTGTTTTATCCATTTACATCAGTTCATTGTGATAGATTCTTCCTTTTGAAGAACCATTTGCTATCTCATTTGTATAGAAGTTCAATGTCCTGCCTTAAAATTTGTGGATCTTGTCAATGTAATAGAACTCCCTTGAATGCTTGGCTTATAGGAGCGACACCCAACATGGTGTAATGGGTGAACCTTACAATTCAACCAAAACCAGTAAAATTAATAAGACAAGCACGTCAATTCGTTGGGTTACACAAACACCAAACTGAAATTTAATTGAAAGTGAGCAAAGAAATTAAATAAAGTGATACTGATGCCGAACCAAAGGGAGAGCTCGCAAGCTCAACCAACCCGCAAGTTGTTAAGATACGAACTCGCAAGTTCTTAAGAAAAATCAAGATGACTTCTTAAAATAATGTTTATTCATAAAAGTAGGGTGATCAATACAATGAGATAAGCCCTATATTTATAGGGTTCAAAATAACCTAATTCTAGTAAAACGCTAACTTGTCAACAAAGTCAAGAAAATAAATAAATAAAAAGATAAATAAATAAATAAATAAAAGATAAATAACAAATATGACTTCTTAATAAACGCTATTTCTAAGTTCTTCTAAAATAGGTTTTCCCTGTCCATCTCTGTCCTTTTCCTGTTGCATCAGATACTTACAAGAAAAGGAAGGATAGGAGAAGAGGATTTAGAGAAAAGTTGGGGGAGAAGGTGAAACCCTCATCTTGCATTCCTTCAGAGTTTAACAGAATTGAAAATAAGACAAAGATGCTAAGCCTGTGTTTCAAAAAACAGGCTTTCCAAATTACAACTATTGAGCAGAACGATATCGCATGGATAGAGTTCAAAGTTTAGTTATTTGTCGCCTCATAGTTTCTTTCCTGCTCAAAATTCCTCCCTCCCCCTCATGACATCCCTTCTCCTTTCACAAGCATTATCCCCTGGGTTCTTATGTTAGAAAATTTTCTAATGTGGTTAGCATCTTCCCATGTTGCTTTCTCAATATTTTGTCCTTCCCTTGCACTAGCCACTGGGTGCTAGCTTCATTGTTTCTCTTTATCATTTTTATCAGTGAGACCTTTAATGGATTCTTTAGTTGCTCCTACTCCTGGGAGATTATATGTAGGTATTTCCTTTCTCCTAGCTTCTCTTTTGAAGGACACATGGAAGACATGGTGGATTTGAGCTATGCCACATAAGCAACCTTTCCAATCCTTCATAATACTCTATAGGTCCCATGATATTTGGCAGATAGTTTCTTTTTCAGCCTAGCCTTTTAAATACTAACTGCTGATCATAAGGGTGTAACTTCCGATCTGGTAAACCATTCCCTAACCTGAAAACTTCCTTTAATTCCTATGCATGTCAGCATTATGCTTCATTTTCGCGCTTGCTTGTGTCAAATTTCATGTGTCCTTTTTCTTGTAATAATTCTCCTACAGCAGCAACACTTTTCTGTTGGTAAGGTCCCAATGCTAATTGTGGTGGTTTTATCCCATATACAAATAGACAATTACAAATATGTGCACTCTTAGTTTTACATCATAGATTACCACTACTTTTGTTGGTCTTGTATCTCTAGTAGTCCATATTGTAGTGATTTAGATTCCTTATGAATTATATGGTTCAGATTTAATATTCTATGCTTATGGCGACAACTTTGCATTCCTTGTTAGTGGCAAAGTTGTTCTTTTAGCAGCTAATTAGGCGTATTTATGTTCAATTTTTGAAATGTATAGCTCATAAACACTTATTATTTGGTGTTAGGTTATTAGGGTTGTGAGTGGTGAATCCATCTAAAATGTGTGACTCTGATTTATGCTTATGCCTAAAATTTGACTAGTTCTTATTTTGCCTTGAATGATAAAAACTTGTGGAATGGATATAATGTTTACATGTAAAATATTCACTAGACTGATTTCATGAACTCATCATGTTTATGTTGTTATTTTCAAAGCACTTCTTTGGCATTTGTATTTTTAGTAGAATTACGCGACTTCTGTGCCAATGATAAATGTTGCACTTTTATGTATTAGAACCAATTGGACTGGGCTGCATACGATGTGTCAAGCAAGTGTTCATACTTGATTTTGTATAATTTTTTTTAATAGTAAATGGATGGAGCAATGTTAAAAGGACTCTTAAATAGTTCTAGTCTGTTAGTTCACAAGCTATCATGATGAAGTTATGTGGTTGTCTTTAACAAAATGACTAACAACTTAAACGTTGTTGCTTTTACCAATTTGATAAACGAGGATAGGCCCATCCCATTTTTTTGCTAACTTTCCATAATAGATGCAAGGAAAAATTTTAGAAGAAACATAATTCTACGGACTTTGCGACATTAGTAATCTGTTCGTGGTAGTTTTAAAAGTTAAAACACAATTCATTGGATTTCCCCCTTGACATTGCACTCGATAATTATCTATCCACTTTGACGTGCTTATTGGGGTCTTGTTGGATGGGCTGGGACTTATGGTCACTTGTGGATTTTTTTATCTGAGAACACTTGCAAACGTGAAGTTAGTAACTTTTATCACTTGTGGATTTTTAAATCTGAGAACACTTCCAAACGTGAAGTTAGTAACTTTTATAATTAGTACATATCCCTCAGACCATATCTTGTATTTAGCCTCTCTCCTATCACATTTTGTCTCACTTCACTAAGTGACCAGGTTCCCTACTACAAAATGAATGCAATAGAATTTAGCTTTACTTTTTTGCTTCTCCGTATTACACTCCATTAAAGAATGCTTAAATTAACTGACCACTCCCGCACAGGCGATGCCAGACGTAAGGGATTTAGAAAGATATGCTTCCTTAGTAGCCTTTCATAGTTCCCTTTGTCAACAAATCTGTTATAAGACAATAGCCTTGCTCGTTTGCTTTTTAATTTTGTGCCCTTAAGATTTTGAAATTGGAAAATGATTTCAATATAGTAATTTATTAACACCCCTTATTTTTCATGTTTCTCAGTTACGAGGTTCAATGTAATTTCAAGGAAAATTTGAGACTGCTGTGAATTGATCTTTATTATAATGGAAACCCTATTGTTATTATTAGATGCTATTATCAATACAACTGCCAGTCATTGGATTTTTACAGGGCTCTGGTGTACGATTTCCTAAACAATTGTCAGATACCATACCACTCCCATTGAAGCAGTTGAAGAAGCCCTAGGGTAGGATGGTTCTCCAATTGTTTCTCAACAATATCATTTTCTTTTGGTTGAACACTGATATGATATCTCCTATATAGTGTATATTGATTTCCTTTCTCCAATGAAGTCCACCAATCTCATTTCTTATTCTTGTAGTTCTTCTATGTGGTCTATCTTGGATAGCTTGACTAATTTACAAGAGCCACAATCACTTGAATCGTTAGTATGTGTGTGCATCTCCCACTTATATGATGTCTTCATTAAGATACCTATAGTAGTCAACAATTTCGGACATATTTCATTTTTTATTATAGCTTACTGAAGAACTACGCATGTTCAAACTCCTTGAAATCAGCTTGGACCATGAGAAGGAGCTAGCGCACATGTTGAAGACCAGGTTATTCTATAACCTTTTCTTATCCTTCAAATTAATATTTTCCTCAACATAATCAATATCATCGTCAATGGATAATTTTCCTCCATTATGTGAGCACAACCAACCTCTTGATCCTCTTGAACCGGGTTTGCTTTTGTGGTAGGGATGACACAAAAATGGACGATATGTCAGAGAACGAGGAGAAAAAGCGTCTGGAGGAGGAGCTACTTGAGGATTCAAAAACTAGACTTGTGATTACCACAGGCTGCTTCTCAGGAGTGATACTTGCCTTATGTAGCACTGTTCTTTTGAGAAATTCTAAAACTATATGTCATCATCGGTGGGTTCCTATTACCATGTCTTGCATAGCTGCAGTATTCTTTGCCTGCGCCTTTATGAGTAATTTCAAAACCTTGGTGGCATTACACAAAAGATCTAAACGGGTTCTACTTAACTTTCTACGGGGGGGTGTTTGAGTTTTGTTGCATTGGGACTGGCAATCTATATAATTTATTATTCATTTTGTAAGGAGGGTGCAAATTGACACTGATGGGATGGAGAGAACTAGTAGTAGAGTTGGAAAACTATTATTCTGAAAGATTGACACTGAGGAACTATTGTTTTGCTTCTTTGTATAGCTCATGCACACTTGTTATTTGATGTTAGGTTATTAAGCTTTTGAGTGGTGAATCCATCTAAAATGTGTGGCCCTGGTTTATGCTTACGAGTAAAATTTGACGAGTTCTTTTTTTGCCTTGAATAATAAAAGATTGTGGAATGGATAGGAAGTTTATTAGCATTTTTATTTTTAATTATTACTCGACTTTTGTTCTAATTGGACTAGGCTGGAGATGATTTGTCAGGCCAGTGTTCATACTTGATTTTGTATAGTGGTTTTCAGCCCAAAGTTCTTTCCTTTAATAGCTTTTTCTTTTTATCTTTCCCTTTTAGGAATATGTTATAAGATGAGGGTTAGACCTTCCCATAATTTGTTCCTCTTTGTTTCGGCTGGATTGTTTTTTTTTTTTAGATTAGGAGTAGATGTTTAGATGGCTCTTTGTAATGTTTTATTTTGTTTTTTGTTACTGGCGCATCTGTTCTGGCATTCTGCCAGATTCCCTATGTATTTTGCTTCTAAATGATATATATGAAATGTTCTGTTTTTATTTTTAAAAATGAAAAAAATGTTCCTCTTAATAATAATTAAGTAGTAATATTAAATTTATTTATTTATTTATTATTATTATTTTTTTTTTTTTTTTGCAACATTGAAAAGTTAATTTACCTTGAAAATACCTATTTGGTCGGTCCCCCCCTCCCCCACCCCCCACAAAAAAAAAAAAAGGTTATTAGGTTAGTTAGTTAATACAAATGAACAAAAGAAACTTATGACTTTTAGATTTTCAACTTTTTTTTAACTTTATAAATACTATCTCTGTCTCAAAAAGATGGTCTTATTTCCTTTTTTTTAGATAAATTAAGAAAAGTTTATTTAATAGTATTGGAAAAGTAAATTAACATTATTTACTTATTATTTCATTTCATTTATTAATTATTCTAGTTTAATAATTTTTTTTTTATAATTATACACATTAAATAAGAGCATATAAAAGAATTAATATTTCAACTATTTTTTAAAAATAATAGAAATTAAACTATATTTTAAAACGGACAAAAGGAAAATACTAGATAATCTTTTTGGGACGGAAATAGTATTATAGATGATTCCAAATAACATTATATTTGATAGAACATATTAGTAATCATATATAACATAATTCTAAAAAATTATTAAGGGAAAAAAATTGAATCATTAGTATTTTAGCACAGTAAAGAAATTTATGATAGGAAAAAAATGTTCTCGGGTGCTGCCCCCGAGTCCCCGAGAAAAGGGTTTCCAACCCCCTTCCCGTGCACTACTAAATCAGCAAGGTCCTATTGCAAATCTGGCTTTGTCCTTGACCCTGAATGTTCTTGAATGCAACCAAATAAATGCTATGTTTTTGGAGTTGGTAAATTATCATCGAGAGCTTGTTCATCAGGGCATTTTGGTTGCATCTTTCCATTGCTCAAGTTCACTATCGATAGGTTGATTTTTTACAGTCACAGTAAAAAGCAACTATAGGGATCATTCGAAATTGACGCCTGGTACCTCATGGTGACCGTGAGTAATAAAACCCGGCTTTTGCAGTTTGAGATTCTAGATAATCAACAACCAAAGGTTGTTTTCTAGTGTTTGAATTATGATTCTGATACATGCTTGAGAACAACGGAAACCTTTTCTGAACTGTAACAATAAAAGTTTAGTGAGACATGTTCATTGTTCACTTCCACAATAGAAAAGACAAAACAATTAAATAGAACTTATGTTTATATAGATCTTCAAAAGAGTTGATTGCAAAAAGGGGGGAAAAAGGATCTCTAAAAGAGTTCATTTTTAACTATTTTTCAGTGGTGGTGATGGTCATGATGATAATAATAACATTACGTTATATAGAAAAGAAATAACAATAACGAATGAGATAATCATTTGATTATATATATAATAATTAACGGGTAAGAATTTATTGGATATTTTTTTGGTGGAAATTGCTATTTTCAGAAGCATTTCTTTGGTACATGATAATTGACACAATTAGAAATTATTAAATAAGAAACAAAGTCGTATAATATCATCACTAGTCTCATTATACGAACCATATATGGCTTTTGGAAGATCGTTGATTGAATTAATATCCCATTAATATGAAAACATATAGAAATTGCCAAGACCCATGTGGTTGATGGCATTTGAGTTGCTTTCCATCTTTCACGAGGGTTCTATTCCCCTCCCCATTATTTTGCCCATTATTATTACTTGATTTGACAAATCATATGCTAAACAACAAAAAAAGAAAAGAAAAAATTAAGCTTTTTCCATTGCAATACAGATACAAATTGCTAAATGTGCATCTTCCTGATCATTGCTTCCATGAGTATTGGCTATCCGTGATGAAATATGCTCCAAAATCCTTGTTGGCTGTGCTCCATATCGAATTCATTTACATCCTTCTCACAGAAGCTCAACTTCAAGGAGGTTGAATTCCTAGACCATTATGGGGTTCCTTATGTTGGACTAGACCACTAAGAACGAAATCCATGTCGGTAGTGCAACCAGCAGAAGTGGAGGCTTCCCCGTAGAACCCTCTTCCTAGTGTTGATCCTCCAAGTTCCAGCTTCAATGGCATATTATCGTCTCTGGTTCTTGGTGCAGAGAGTGAACTGGTTTCAGCATTGCTCGTGACATAGCCTACTTCTCTCCCACAACAGTTTTCACTTTTTCTTGCAATTTTTGCATCGGGCTCGAAGTTAGTTTCTTTTATTGCAATGGTTTGTGGAGGAAAATTCGTTTCTTTTATTGCAATAATTTGTGGAGGAAAATTCGACTTCTCTGTAGTGAACTCCAACTGTTGATTCATCAGTTGCAGATGCAGCAAATGAGGATTGCTGGAGATCAGAGTTTGGTGGGGTACAAGATTCGGGTCCTTGAAACCTGCAGTCTGAGATTGATCTTCGAAATGACCTTGATGAAGCTTTAAATTCGAGCATTTGAGTTCGTTCTGAAAGAGATCAGTTGGCTGCAGCTTGGACTCCATTGCTTTAAGTTGAGCAACTACAGGAGTTTCATGTAGCTGGAAAAGAGAGCCTTGTCTTTCGTTGTGATCCAAGGGTCTAGAATGCAAACCAGATTTCAGAGTTTGAGATGCCAGAGGGAAAGACACGTAACTGGCAGCTGAAGGAGGTTGTTGGTTTTCTTGATTTATACCTTGCATTTCACTGAAAGGATGAATCGTTGACAGCAATGGTTGAGGTTTTCCTTGTACAACAATCTGTGGAAGGTCTAAACTTCTTGTGTGTTCTCCCAGCAAATTACTGGCTGTTGCAGTCGACAATGATTGAGATACATCTTTAACAGCCTCTGTATCAGTCACCTTATGCTGTTCCGGTGGGATTGAAACTTCAAACGCCTGCATCACGTCATCCTGTTCGACCATCCTCAGGTTCTCAAGTGGAGGGGTAGAATGTGGTCTTTTTTCAAGTGGGATATCGTGATTTTCTGTTATCGAGAACTTAGATCCCAACGAAGAACTTGAACTAGTTCTTGGTATGATGGGTGGAGTGTTCGATGGTAAAGTTGGGTGTGAACCGGAAGACGGCTGTTTTAAATCTTCCACGCCAGACACGGCCACCATTTTTGGCTCATTAACGCGGTTTTGATCAGCCATATCTGGTTTTGTGATTTCTTCTTTCTGATACACCTTAGCATGTGGAGCAACATCATTTGCAGCCGTTATAGGAGTAAACTTGCCAGGTAGGAAGACTACGCCACGAAGTGGTGTGGCATGGTTCCCTATCGTCACAGATATAAAATACCCGGCATCAAATGAACCTTGAATAACTCCATAAACATTTTGCCCTGTCATGCTACTGACACTAGCTTCTTTGGCCTTCACTTCATAATTTTGAACTTTTTGAATGCTTTCTGGTCTGGGAGCTATAGTCGACTGTAAGCTACCATTTCTCGGAATATCTCCATCCTTACGTGGACGACCCCGTTTGCGCTTTGCAGGGGAGGTTTCTGACAATGGGGCAGTAAGTGGCTTACTCGTTGCACTCATCTGGACCTATTTGATGAATGGAAACATCAGTCACAGTTTTTAGGACCTTCCAACTGCAAAAGAAATTAGATTATGTTCATTAAAATCAGTAACCAAAATAGGAGAGAAGCAGAAGTTCAATTTGAAGAGAATATTCCGTAGTCAGTGGTAAAGCTAATTCTAAACCAACCTAAAGAGAGAGACATAAAAATGCTGATACAGATGCTAACAGCAGCTAGAAATGGACTGTGTAGAGCCTAACCATATTGTAAAGGGTCAATTGTGAATCGAGTTGATAATTCTATGAGGAAACAGGGGCAAAACCAGAATGTTAAAATGCCAAGGAAATAATCATATGCATCACTTGCTAAAAAATCAACCACATAGATAACCTGCACAAGACACCCAAAGATCTAGCAAGTGCAACCAATGGTAACAATGGCACTCGTGGATGAGTCGTAATGCATAAAACTAGCTCATCCAGCACAAAACATAACTGAAGTCGTATTGCCTGATAACTAATAATCTTTTGATCAGTTATTTCTCAGTCTTGCTTATCCAACTATAATAAGAGGATGTTGGAAACATCAACCTGGCTCTAAAAAGATTCAACAAGCAGGCAAGATTTTGAGGCATGCCCTTATTTTTTTCCTTTTTGCAGCACTGAAATGAACTCGCATATAAAACAAACCAAGGCTTTAGCACATTTTTCCTTCACAATCTCATTCACCTTACCAGACTTTACCAGACATGCTATAATGCTTTCTACAAAAATGCACATATGTGGAACAGTGATGACTTGGGCAAGCATGCTCATCGTGTTGGAATATCGCAACTCAGTTTAACTTGAACAATATCTAACACACCGATCTGGGGTAAATAAGCATTCATAGTTCCAAAGGCTCCTTATTACAAGAATGTGGCAAAGAAACGATATGTTTAAGATCAACTGCTAGTTTCTTCCCAAGAAGGTCTAATCCACTAATTACTCATGCAGAATTTATTTCCCAGTTTAGACCACCATCAGGAAGGATAATTCATTACAAGTCTTATAATGTACAAACTATCCTTACCCCCTTAAATCATTGCTAATTTTCCTTAAAAAAAGCAGTAAAATTTTACATCCAACCGCAATTGAACTAGAAGATAAATCAATATTCATTCATAATTTTGTTTTTCCTTTCCTTTCCTCAGAGACATACACTCAAACACCTATTAGTTGAGAAAAAGAACGACTTACTTCTCTCAAAAGAATACAAAGATGTCATTCCTCTAAAAATGTTCGTCTTCGACTGCACATGAGTACACTTCTGTACTTCAAACTACATGCATGCAAGTATTGACAAATACTGAGATACACTCAATATGATCAAACAAATTAAATTGCAAGTTTATGCAATCATCATCATTGAAGTTAAGAAACCAGACAACATGACTATATTTAATTAAATTTGGAAAACCAGGAGAATTGCATATATATTAAACATAATAATAAAGAAAAACAAGAAAAATTAGAATAACTTACCTCTATGAATCTTCAAACGAATTGGTTCAAGGGATCTAAAGAGTCAAATAATTTGTGGGTTTCTTGAAAAATTTTGAGTTTTTTCTCTTATTCTTATGGCTTTATCTTATAACTAATTTTTCAATTCCGTTCTCTTTATTTAGATAACAAATAATTTGAATATGATGAAAACCAGATGAATATCAAAGCATTATTAATTGCTAATTATATATTTAATTCTCCATCCAAGAAATTTTCTAGAATTACGCAAGAATGAAATCCAACTATTAAAACCAAAATTGAAAAAGAAAAGTAACAATTTCTTTAGAATAATATAACCAACTGTGACATGGTCATGAATTAGTAATAATTCAAACCCCCCTTTTTCTCCCCTCCAAGAAATTTTGGTCCCATATTTTGAGCCTCTACATACAACTGAATTATACGTTATTGTGTTTGGTGGGGCGCAAATTTATCTGATGTATTGTGGTTTCAGTTATTATTATCACATTTTAGATTTTAATGGACTATAATAAATATATGAAATGAAATTCACATTTCTTCAGAATTTGTTAATTATTGACTAAATCTCTTGATTTGCTGAGGGTTAAAATGTAGGGGTGCCTTTTCCAAATCAATTGGTTTATATAATAATAATTATTATTATTTTTGTATTTTTTTATTTGAATTATTATTTTTGTATTATTATCCATTTTTAGTACTTTTTATAATTACACACTTTTCAAAAGGTTTTGACTTGAAAATTTTGAACTTGAATTTATTTATGAGGAAATTACAAAACTTGACACCTTTTAATGTGTCATTTTCAAAATTAGACCACTTTTTAAACTTACACAAAATGTCACTTGTCCTCCTTTTTAGACAAAATTGCCCCTTTCTAATAACAATTTTAAGTGCTTCAATTCTTTAATCTCTTTATCCAGACACCAATCCAAGCAATTAAACTCATTAAAATCTTCGTTGAAAATTGTTGAACAATGCCCAAAGAGACTACGAACTCAAAATTTCATAATTAAAGAAACATCAAATCAAGACTTGCATTACACGTTTATCATCAGATCTGTAGTGATCGGGCAGGAATTCGACATCGATGTAGAAGGGAATGTTGCTCAGAATGGCGACATGAAGTCAACTGTATTGGTCTATGACCAGAATTCTTTGGCATGGGCACGCGCAGAGGCGCGTAAGTCTTAACTATCGTGAAAGGAAACTGTTTAAATCTACAGTATGTAACTATCGAGATCTACAGATAACTATCGAGAATTGTCGCGATTAAATGTCAAGATGTACAGATAAATTGTATAATTTTTATCAAACTGTAGTGTCGAGAAGCAGCACTCATAATTGTAATTGTAGAAATATACAAATAAACTGTAGAAATATATAAATATAAAGAGAAATTATTGCTTGAGCGCAACAATGTAATTTTATTCAAAAAATTGTCATTTTTGCACAAGTTTTTAAAAAGTGCCATTTTTGAAGTTTGATTTTTATTTTTTACCATTTTAAAAATTGTCTTTTATTTATTTATTTCATTATTATATATGCTATTATACCATGTAAATTCGATTGATGTATGCTTTTTAGTTTGATAAAATTATTTTACATGAAAATTAAGTTACTTTTAGAATGATTTATTTTTATTAACGATTCTACTTCTAGAGAGAGAAAAGAAAAGAAAAGAAAGAAAAATGACTCAAACAGAGAAATTGGCTATATGTTGCTTGAAAAATGTTCAAATGCCACACGTTGTGAAAGATATATGATCACTAGAGGGTTTGAGCAGGTCTCAATTTGCATTTTTACATCAATCGCATTTTTGAACATTGTTCTTTGAGTGTAGTTCTCATCATCATATTCACGAGTTGGGAATCTAAACACCCCATACTCTTACAAGTTACAATTTGCAATCAGCATGTCTCTTAACACTCATCTCTAGTACACATGCGATAGATTGATCAATGTCTTCATCTCATCTAATTTATATTTGCAGTGATTCAATTAATGGCGTTTGATTCTCTCATTATAATTTTTCATCAAAATGAGCAAATTACAATGAGATTATGAATGACTGAGGGTTATTTGAAATTTGCGGTTAAGCTTGAAAAATAACAAAAGTAAAATCAAAATCAAACACCACTTCGGTGGATAAAACAATGGGTAAATTGCAACAAAGGTCTTCAACTTTTGCATTCATTTGCGCATTTATTCCTAACCTTTAAATTTGAACTAAGAGATCCCCAACATTGAAAAATCGGTGTGCATCCAAATGATTAATTTATCATTAAAGGCTCCGTTTGGCAACCAGATCCTATTATAACTAAATTTAAATTTTAAATTTACATTAAATGAGAGTATAGTAAAGTAACTCATGCCTAAAGAAAAATGTTATTAAGTTTCACATTTTTTATCATCATACACACATATTTCTTCTATATACTCTCATGTAATGTGAATATAAAATTTAATTGAGATCGGAAGAGCGTCGCAATTTACCCATTTGAATTTGAAGACAAAATTATAAATACATGTAAAATTGGGGACCTCTGATGCAATTTATCCTAAAGACAAAATAAAAACCAGATCTATCTATTCAAAATTGAATTGATAACGTTAAGTACCAAACGGCAAATCTTTACTTCTTAGGGCACGTGGTCCGCATGCGACGTTCTTGATAACATATAAATAGTGGGGCCGTAGATCGCCATAATATTTTCAAGAAACCCTCGCAAAAAACAATATGTTTTCATCTTCATCCTGAACTGGATTCTTCTACCTCCCAAGTCTCCACCACCACACAACCACCGTATGGCTTCTCTTGTCACCGGCGGAATTTCATCTTTCTATGCAAAACCCAGTACAGAAACCCCAAAAGGGTATCTGTTTCAACAATTTTGTAAACCTTCCGACCCCAGAAATGGGAGTTCAAGAACTTTCTTGAAGATTAGGGCTGACGTCAGTTATGAATCCAATACTACAATTGAATCCCCAGGTAAGAAATCCTTGGGCTTTTCCACGAATGATGATGACCCACTTCATAAATTCCTGAAAAGAGATTATAAGTGGGGTTTCAATGAAGAGATTGACTCGTTTGCTATTCCTAAGGGGTTGTCTGAGGAAACAATTAGGTTGATTTCGTCAAGGAAAAATGAGCCTGATTGGATGCTTGATTTTAGATTGAAGTCTTATGAGAAATTTATTAACATGAAAGAGCCCAAATGGTCTGATAATCGGTACCCAGAAATTGATTTTCAGGATATCTGTTATTATTCAGAACCCAAAAATAAGCCTACTTTGAACAGTCTTGATGAGGCTGACCCTGAGCTCGTTAGGTATTTTGATAAGCTTGGGGTGCCTTTGAATGAGAGGAATAGATTGGCTAATGTTGCAGTTGATGCAGTTCTTGATAGCGTTTCAATCGCTACTACCCATAGGAAGACTTTGGAGAAAGCGGGTGTGATTTTTTGCTCGATTTCTGAGGCAGTCAGAGAGCATCCAGATTTAGTTAGGAAGTATTTGGGTAGAGTTGTGCCACCCGAGGATAATTTTTATGCATCTTTAAATTCAGCCGTATTTAGTGATGGATCATTTGTGTATATTCCCAAAAACACAAAGTGTCCTATGCAAATATCTACGTATTTTAGGATAAATGCCATGGAGACAGGACAGTTTGAGAGGACACTGATAGTTGCTGATGAAGGGAGTTTTGTTGAATATTTGGAGGGCTGCACTGCACCCTCTTATGATACAAATCAGTTGCACGCGGCGGTGGTGGAGTTATACTGCCATGAGGGTGCTGAGATTAAATATTCGACGGTTCAGAATTGGTATGCAGGTGATGAGGAAGGTAAAGGTGGGATCTATAATTTTGTTACGAAGAGAGGGCTTTGTGCAGGACCTCGATCCAAGATTTCATGGACACAAGTTGAAACAGGTTCAGCTATCACTTGGAAATATCCTAGTGTTATTCTGGAGGGTGACGAATCAGTTGGAGAATTCTATTCGGTGGCCTTGACTAACAATTATCAACAGGCTGATACAGGAACAAAGATGATACACAAGGGAAAGAATACTAGAAGTAGGATTATATCTAAAGGTATTTCAGCTAGACATTCAAGAAATTGTTATAGAGGCCTTGTTCAGGTAATGTCAAATGCACAAAATGCTCGGAATTCTTCGCAATGTGATTCAATGCTCATTGGAAACAATGCTGCTGCTAACACATACCCATACATTCAGGTAATTTTCGTTGAATTCATTCCACTCTTTTAGCTGTGTGAAACCTTGTTTTATATTTCTTCACTGATGCTCAAGCTCATTATAAAGTTCAATTCAAGGCCAGGCATTCCTATGATCTTAGGCATTGTGATATGTTTATTATTTTGATTCTATCTCTGGTTTTTGGGCTCTGTCCTCTTTTAGTTTACTTCTGTCAAGTTTACTTTTCTAGATAAGATATTTTCTATGTGGCTTTAGGTATACAGTGGTAGCAAGAACTTTTAAAAGATTGTTTGCATTGTGAGTGAACAAGTGAAATTCTTGTTGTTCTGATTGCTTGTTGTGGAGCAATGTTCAACGTAATATCTCGTCTTGAAATTGCTTCATCAGTTTCTTTTCACCCCTGTTTTGCATCAAGAAAAATGAGAGAGCATACGGCTTGAACCATGATCTGTAAATATTAATATTTGATTTCGGAATGCGGTTCTGTTGATAAGATTTGACAGAACACATTGGTTTTTTTATTCTGTTTGATGTCCATGGAGGAATACCGATTTACATATCCATGCATGGAGGCAGGTGAGTTACTTTGGGCTGATCGCTTTTTATCTCACACACACACACACACATTTTTCCA
>CAVNYN010206564.1:0-12625 GCA_963692815.1 Nyctanthes arbor-tristis | reverse complement strand
GTCCAGTTTAATTTCCAACAATTTGATCCCTTTCTTTAACAACTCAGCCTGGAAATTTTGAATTTATGAAATCTTTTCACTTTTTGGAACTACATAGTGCTACATTTTTTACGAAGTATTATAACTGTATGCTTTAGATAGAATTGACCAACTCTGTAGTCATGTTCCATTACTGCTTACTTCTTAAATTAAAATTCAATGAAGCCTTTTTGAAATGTTATAAAGCCGGAATGAAAAATATTGCTCATTTTGAACATTGACTTCCATTCATCTTGGAAGGGATATTGAACGTGCCGATGTGGTTCTGTTAATAAGTCAGATGATTTTTTACCCCACTCTTGCTCACTTTGTTCAATACAATAAGCATGGTTTGTTTCGTCTTGCTGTGGAATGTGCTATTGGACTAATAAATGTTGTACAACTCTCGTAATGTTTTGTTAAATCTATATTATCCATTTCGACATTTGGACATGCGTGCAAGCTAAACTAAACATCACCCTCGGCTTGGATATTGGTAAAGCATATTGGGTTCCTCCATCATTTTGTCCTTCTGCTAACTTGATTTCACCTGTTTCATGAAAACAAACAGGCATCATGTCGCAGGATCTTTTCTCTGGATGTTAATTTACTGGATGCTTTGGGTTATCATGTGAACCAAGAATTTGAGGTTCTTATCTGGATTTTTTTTTTAAATCACTATTCGAGGCTGATTTCTACTTGCTACATCAGAATACTTAGTGAAAGCTAAACTTTTCCTCAAGGTTGTTGCATCCCTTTTGTACGCCGACGATGAGGCTCCTGTTGAGAACACAAACAACGCAGAAGCTCCTCTTCTTACCACCAATGATGGAATTGAATATGCTTCTCATGATAGACCGTGTAAACTGATCAGTGGACGCGCTTCCTTTAAGCTCAAGATCTCTCAGGTATGTATTGATTGATTGCAGGACATCTTTGATCTTTCTTACGATACTGTATAAGGTATAATGGATTGCATTAGAATTTGGTTGAGGCTTTTGTATAACCATTTGTAACTACATTGTTGAGTTAGATGTTGTTTATCTCTTGTTGGGTTCCCATCTATGTTTTAAAGCATAAAACATAAAAAGTGAATCCACTTGTTATCCCAAATATTTGCCTGGATCCGCTAGTGCCGCTGAACTTCTCCACGGTATATATCTATTCTGTTTTTAAATGTAAGTTCTGTTTGGCAGTTGTTGTTATTTGCCTGTATCCAACGTGATTCTGCGTCAAATTTGTGGTACTGGAGCATTTATTTAGCATGATGTTACTTTTTGGTTGCACGTAACATGTCAAATTATATAATTATTATCACAGTGTCTGGCTTCAAAAGTTGACATTTACAATCTCTTTTTTTTCCTCCTTTTGCTCTCGTGTTATTTTCAAGAACTATCTACATTTGAGTGCCAGATTTGGCATCTGTATCTGTTTGAATAATCCATGTCTTCATTTCATCTTTCCATTGTAGCTCTCGTCAAAGTGTGATAACAGGCTGTTCCTCATCAAATTTGGCATTCCAAAGTTGGGTAGATGTCCTTTTCTCGAGGCTTTCTCCTGTCCCATTCGTTGCGTTTCACGTAGTCGCAGTGCAAGGATGTCATCTACACCATGGAGGAAAGCTTCATCTGGAATTTATTTACTCAATGGATCCCAATCCCCTGATCCTGATGATGGACCTGTGGAACTTCTACCCAATATTGTACGTGAAGCAAAACCTAGTCCGTCATCTAAGCGGATCAAATTAGGACATGATATACCATTCTCATTGTTCAAAGATAATCTCCTGCTGAAGCAAGCCAACAAGGAGTTGAATTCTCATGCTTGGCTCACTAATGAGGTGTCTCTCTAGTCCTTTCATCTCTGCGTGATATGTGTTAACACTTAACAAGTAGCAACAACCATTGTATTGATAAAAATGTGCTGAAGAATTCTACTTTTTCTTTAGGAACTTGGGGGAATGGAGAACAAGAACTATGTAATACTCCATGCCTATTCTACCCTGATTACATAAAACAAGTACTCTCTTGTGATACTCCATGCCTTATATCTACCCTCACATGTTTCTCCATGCTTCCATTGTTGCAATCAGGACAATAGTGCACATGGAACAATCATGGACACGAGACCAGAAAACTATGATAAGAATGATGACTTCTCAGCTGCTTTGGATAGCAGTGAACCAACAAATTTAGATCGAAAGAGCATGCCGAGCAGAACTCCGATTTCAGATTTGATTGTCTTTAAATACTGTCTTGGAGGTCCAACTGAGAGGTCTGACCTGCTCAAGGATATTGCTATTTCAGCTAGTGCAGAAGATATTACAAAATTTTCAGGCCAGGTTTCTCTCTTTACTGGATGCGCACATCACAGGTAACTAACGTTTCTCTCATTTTCTCTCTCCGATTTTTATTCATATGTAACTTTTTGCGTTTAATATTACAATAATGCATACGTCTTCGCGTTATTAAGAATTAAGAATTGTAACAGTTGGCCCATGCTTAACTCCTTAAAGTGCTCCCATCAATAACTTTTATACTAAGCTGTTGTTACGTAATGTACTTGTTTTTTTCTAAAATAATCGTTTCCTACATTCATTCTCAACCACACATCCTGAAAAAAAAAAAAGGACTGTTTTACACATCTCACTACTTACTAATCACATATTGTTCACCAGAAAAAAAAAAATTCACAGCATGGGTAAGCTGCAGGGATGGTGATGTGGATGAAACGCGTATGAAGATGAAAACGTCTGCAGACAAAGATGCTTCTAATTTACTGTTGCTTTTCAAAGATACCATAATGTTTTTGCCACAGAAATTGATGACTCAGAAAGAATTTTGAAAATAGGACAAGAATTGAAGAAGCTTAAGGTCTATTTAGTAATCAGTTATGGTTTGACCAACCCAACCCTTCGGGCAGGTTGATCCTACAATGAAGTAGAAATCCTAGTGCAAGAGGAAAATTTTATAAACTGTCAGAAGAAAATCCCTAAATGGTACAAAGGAGGAAAGCTCAAAATCCTAATGTGTAGTCATCTAAAAATTATATTAATAATACTAAAATCCCGAAACAAACAGAGCAATTCTAGTAACAAAATGCTTTATTGCTAACATTTTGTTTAAAAAAGAGTTGAAGATCTATATAAATAATGGCCTGACCCAACAGCTTAAGCTTTTAGATCAAGTGACTTCAAGCCTTCAGCATGGTACTAGAGCAGGCAACGGTCTTCGGTTCAAATCTCTACGTCACCCGATTAACTGAAATGTGCATATGTCAGGATTTGATGGAAAATTTAGAATCCTGTCTGCATGTGAAAGGTGTGTTGAAGATATATGCTACTTTTGTTCCACAAAGATAGCCATATTCCTTTTTTCACATAGATGAATAAAAGTTCATTTAATTGTGTTGAAAGAGTAAATTTAAGATCATTTCCCTACCATACCCTTCCATTTATTAATTATTCCACTTTAGTAATTCTATTTTGTTGATAACTACGCACATTAAATAGGGGCATATTTAAAAGGAAAGTGACCTATATTTTGGGATGAATAAAAAAGGAATAATGGACTTTCTATATGGGACGGAGCTAGTAATAAAAAAATACATGGCCTGATCTAACAACTTAAACTTTTCGATCAAGTAGCTTCAACACATTTTAATACTAACCCTTTGAGGCTGCAGTGGCGATCCGTACACTATTTACTTGTTTTTATGTTTCAACTTGATCATCACCGAGTGACTTAGTTCTGGTGACAACTTGAAGTTGGATATTTGTGCTCCAGTCCAACCTATGGACAAAGATAGCGGTTACTCATGTAGAAACAAATTCAATCTTTTTAAGGACGAAAATATTGATTCTTTTCAGAAATGTGAGGCTTGGTGCCGATGCAATTGCTGTTTGCATATTCACTATTTATATTTATTGCTACCTATATGTTTTATATCTTGTGATAGCTATTTCAATTCATAAAGAGTTTCTAATTTTCAGACGTCAAATTATAATTGCAAAGCAATTGGTAGAGCAGGGGATGCAAACTTGGATTACAATATCACAGAACAGCCATCATGTTCTATGGGACAATCTTACTTTCAGAATTAATGAAAGCTTCAAAAAGATAGCTAGATGTTCGCGATCTTTGACGCATCAGGTCTCTCTCTCTCTCTCTCTCTCTCTCTCTCTTTCTCTCACAAACACACACACACACACATGCAAGAAGGAAAATGAAAAAACAAGCAAGGAAAACATGTGACACCTGTAACTTGAGATTGTGAGTCAACAAATTTGCGTAGTTTAAGAGAACCCAAAAAGAAAATGATTTTATTTTCATTCACATAAAAAAACTTGATAGTTTTCAATATTAAAGGTGTTAATAGAGAGATATATAATAAAAGAAGGAAATATTTTAATGTTTTAAACTAACAATTAAAAGCCTGAATTATAAATTCTTTAAAATTTCCGCGCATCATGTCTTATGTCTTATACTTTGAACTAGGGGTGAACACGGTTCGGTTTGAGCGGGTTTTGATTTAATTTCAAGCCAAACCACCGGATACGGTTTGCAAAAATTGTAAACCAAATTAGACCATTTCATTTTTTAAACCAAACCAAACCAAGCCTATTTTTTAGGTTTGGTTTAGTTCGTTCTCCTTCTTTTTTTTTTTTTAAAGTAGGAAAAACCATGTTTTGATTAAGCCAATTTTCTCATTCAAATCTTTCCCAACAAGAGCACCTAAAAGGGTAAGCATGTGTCTTATATCTATTGACACAATGAGAATATATTTGAATATGATAAATTTATAAATATAAATCTTTTATTACACTAGTATGTGTTTTGAATGCTAGTAACAACTTCAAGCTAAAACGAATACTAAATTTTATTAAAATACTAACACACAATTACAAAAGGTGAAAAATGCCTTGTAACATATGTCTGTAAGATGAGAAATTGCTAAAATTTGCTTATTGAAATGATATTTAGTCTAAAATCTTCCAAAAAATATGTTTGATTAACTTGCTATAATTTCTCTATAAAATTTTACATAGAAATACTAAAATCATTCCAAAAATTTGTCCATTGAAGTGTTAAAATCACTTATTTAATTTGAAATATATAAAAAGCGGTTAGGTTTGGTTTAAACGGTTTTTCAAATGTCGAAACCTAAACCAAATCATTAAGAACGGTTTGTAAACTTTCAAAACCAAACCAAACCCTTTTTATTTTTAAACCAAACCAATCCAAACCACTTTAGCTGATTGGTTTTATTTTTCGGTTTGGCGGTTTATTTGGTTACCACTACTTTGAACTATTTAGCTTCCGATAGGGAAAGTATGAGGGCTCAGAAAAATCTCAATGTGTATATTTGTTATATACACGGCATGAAATTGTAAAACATCTTTGAAACATCATAACTTGCATGTGATCTATCATACCAAACAGAGGTGGTAAATATCTCCAAGTCATAACATACGTGTGGAGGCAAGGAAATCATACCAAGCATATGTGGCATAGATATTTCATGCATGGCGTTGCTAAGACTTCAGTCCAGCCATAGAACTTGTATAATGGGCCCATAAAATTGTTTCAAGGCATAGTTTGATAAAGAAATTCATTCAGTATATACCATAACACTCATATACTTATCTCGTCGTATAGATAAACTTGGTCAAGAACTTGGCAGTATGTTATTCAACTTCACCTACTTGAACACCTTGCTCATGTACTACAAAAAGAAAAGAGAGAAGTGGGTAAAAGAGAGAAGAGGAGACAGCTAGGGAGAAGAAACTTATTAATAATTTATGGTGTAGAGAGTTGGAATTTGGAAATATGGATAATTACATATTTACGTTAATGGTTATTGAACTTTTGAGTGATTATGCCAATGGTCACCTTAATTTATTTTCTTTTGGGTGCAGTACAAGTAGGTCCCGTGAGATATGTAGATGTAATTGGTCTGACTAAATTCAAGTTTAAAAAGGTTGGAGAAAGTAGGAGAAAAAGTTAGGATGCAAACATGGGCTATTTCATTGAAGTTCAACATTATTCTCTAATTTTAGCCTTAACTTTGAATTTCTATACATCGGATGTAAAAACTAACATAAATTTGAAAGTAGTAATATGGTTAGTGTATGGGAAGGTAAAAAACTTGTGCCAGGAATTTTTCATATTTGAAGTTCTAAATATTAATTTTAATGGTTGTTTATTTGGAGCGTTAATGGCTAGTTTGTTAAATCCAAATAATAGTATATAAACTCACTTAGCATTTTAAAGCTCATATCCAGCGACAATGAGTTCAGACATTCAATTTGGCATCCATCTTGTGGCCTTTTTTTTTTTTTTTTTAAATTAGCTACAATGGTATATACATATAGTTACAAATTTTCTTCTTGTTGGAAACTGAAGGGATTTTTTTTCTTTTAATTTTAACTAATGAGTTGATTAAAAATAAAGATTAATAAATCACTAATATATAAAAGGTGGGATCCTTGTAAAACATTCTATTTCCCATTTTGTCCATTTCTTTTTCTCGTAATCCCTACTTTGCCCCTATTTCTTATTGCACCCCATTTATTGCATGTAATCAATTCTTTTTGTCCTCATTATTATTTGTCATTAAACTTCTCTACTAAAACCTTTTTTATTGTGCTTAATTTCAATTCCTTTGTTTATTCTTCAATATCAATCACCCGCCTAATTTTGAATTACTGTCATACAACAGTATCAATATATCTTATCACCATCATCATTCATTACTCATGAAAGAACAAAATAACTACTCGAAAACTATTGTGGTTGTCATTCATACTCTAAAATAATTGTATTTGCCATTTCAATTTCAAGTTTAAAAATTGAAATTAACAATTGTTTGCTTAACAATTTATAATTGAAGTATTTTATTACTATTATGTGAATAATCTTAAGTTATGTACGACGTGCAACGCACGTATAAATTACTCGTAATTAATAAGGGTAAAATAGGTTTCAAGATAAAATTTGAGGCCAAATCTAGAAATCAAAAGACTAACTTTTATCCCCACTTTTATATATATACTAGTAATAAGCACTTGCCTTGTATGTCTTATGTAAATAATAATAAATGATAAGATACATTTTGTTAGGGTCAAAATTCTTCTCTAATTTTGGCAATGACTTTGAATTTTCTTTAGTCCTTGAAATTTTAAAGTAGATAATATAGCTTCCACTGAGGACTCAATTTTTAGTTCCGAGTTAGATATTTGGCTTATGACCTTTCAGGGTGGCTTCGAGTAGCCTTAAAACATCCTCCAATTGCTAGATTTGCATATTAGCTCTTTTCTCTTCCACATTTTCACCTTGTGTTTATTTCCCACTCTTTCCGCTATCATCTTCGCAATACCTATGTCAACTTCGACGTTTGCCACTTTTTTCACTTTATAGCATTTTTCTGGGTTTTAAGATTTGTTATAGAGTTTCAATAACACATTTTGCACTCTTAATGTTAATTCCCCTTTTTCTACATCTATGTGTAATTGAATAGAATAAATATTAGATAAAATTAAAAATTATCATTTTCATTAACAAAATTGATTAAATTAGAATATAAAATAATTACGACTTAATTGATTTCTTTTTAAAGTATGTTAAAATCAAATTAAATAAATAGCGATGGATTAAATTGAAAAGTTATAATTTCAATTTGGACCCAGTTGAATAAGTATTAAAATATGGGTTGTAGGTGGAAAATGTAAAAGATAAAAATTAAAACTTTCAGCTGAGCTACACTGTTTTAGAGCTGAGTCGAGCTGGCTCAAGGCTCAAGTTGGATTGCAATCTCCAATTGTGGCCTTCAAGGAAGGAAATGAGAAGTGTAGACGCCAACATTGAGATGGTTAACAATTGTTTTAAAAATTTATCACGTGTCTGAACTTTATTAATCTGGCTCATGTGTGAAGGGCACTTGTTCCAATTTTCTTTTAGCTTAAGCTATGTAAATGAGAGGTTCATCATCGTATAAACAAAGACAGAATTCCTAAGCCTAAGTCTCCCAACATTTATTTACGAAAACTGTGCACAAGAAGGAACTTGTTGAAACAAAAATTATTACAGGGGACTCCTATAAAACATCTTAAACTGTTCATTGTGATGATCAATACAGTATGAGAGCTAGAGAGAAAAAAGAAAGGAAGTAGAAGCCTTGAATTCGAATTTTTGTGTCACGTATTGAAATTAATTTTAAGAATTTTGATTGTTCTTTGCTTTTTTTTTTTTTTTGGTTGGGGGAGGGGGCGGGGTGGGAGAGGGGGAGGAGGATTTGGGCAGTTTGGGGATGGTTCTTGAAGCCAAATTTAAATGTTTGATGGATAGAGATAGTAACTTGATGCTTATCGCCTGTTCAAGGGAGATTTTCAAGGAGGAAAATCCATTTTTTTGGGATTATGTTGTGCCCTTTATTTGCGAACTGCAGTCAAATTTCCAAGAGTTACAATTGAGGGTTGATACAAATAGCCCTAATAACTACTTTACTACGTATTGAAAAGGAGACAATGGCAGCCTTGTACTTTTGTCTGATAAAGGGTCAAAGAATCCATTTATTTGATTGGAGAATAAAGATGTGGGGCCCGCCATAATCCAAAGAGAGGAAAAAACTCGCTTTTACTCCTTGAAAATATCTAGAGAACATGCGCTTAGTAAGGTGACTGGGTGCATTATCGTCATATTCTAGAAAGCGCGCTTAGAAGATAAGGCGCTTCCCATAATCAAAAAGTGTGGAAAAAGAGGCTCAACTCAAAGTGTTGACCAATTAAGTGGGCTTAAACATGCCTAGGCGAGCCTAATCGTGTATTAAGCGGGCCTAGGTGCGTCGAAGCGGCGTTAAGCATACTTTGTAAAATGGTCAAACTAAAGTCCTAGAGTGATTCTAAGTGTAATCCACTCTATGAGAAACGAAGATAAAAGAGATATAAAATAGAGGAGTAAATAGTGATTTGTCTGAGAAAAATATAAAAATTGTATTATGAAATTGTAGTAAAAAATACTAATTAAATATAGATTTAAAATCTGCATTTTTGCCTATTTGGTATAATTATTTTAGTTCTTCATTGGTTTTAGATATATGAAAAATAAAAAATAAAAAAATGCTCCTAGGTGCACATAGGCTTGGAAAGCTTGAAGCTTGGGGGTCAACACTCAACACTTTTTCACACATTACACTTTTTGGAGCACTGATTATACTTCTAGCAAAGGAGTTACTAGAATAATATACTAGTACAGTTTGTTCATTGTAAGAAAGAATAGATGCTTAACGTGATTGCTCATTTTTTTTTTTAATAAAAACCACGGAGTGGTCAATTTATTAAGGAAGCAAAGAAGTACAAGACACAAGCTTCCTTATAAGAAGCCAAAACGGACATACAGGCCCAGAAGGCCGAAGAAAAAAACAGATAATCCAAACCTAACAAAAAACCCAACGTCTTAAGCCCAAAATCAGGCTTAAGACTCGAGTGGGCCGACACAATGATATCCACAAGGCCAGAACTTATTGAGCCCTGAACAAACACAACACTGAAGACTGCGAAGCCCAACGAAGAGACACATGATAGCTCATATGAGGATAAAAAAGAGTGCTGCTGGAAACTAATGAAAATATAAATGGTAGTAAATAATAACGCCATTAGGAGATTTCCTTAGAGTGATATTTGATATGATATTTAAATGTTAACTTACTGAACATTAATTGTTAGTTCATAAACGGTTATGTCTTGCTTTTAATCCATTCTAGTGTATGTATGCATCACCTGTATTCTTCAATCTTCTAGCTGCTTTTAAGATGTTGTTAATGTACAGGACTTAGAGTGTCTGAAGAAAATTTCTGGATGCCACGATTTGGTTTCCCAAGAAAACTTTGAGAAATTGTGGTGTTGGTTATACCCAGTAGCTTTTACTTTATCACATACTTCTGTAAATTCAATGTGGGGTTCACTGTCACCCAAATGGTTAGAAGGATTTATTACAAAGGAAGAAGCAGAGTCTGCACTTCTAGGTTCAGGAGGCATTCAAGATCCTGGGACATTTGTATTGCGATTTCCTACTTCAAGAAGCTGGCCTCATCCAGATGCTGGCTGTCTGGTTGTGACTTATGTTGGGAGGGACTACACCATCCACCACAGGCTGCTGTCCCTCGATTTCACTGACAAGTACGTTTTTGTTACCACAGTATCTTTGTATATGGCTTTATGTGTTGCTTAGTGTTTAAAAATTGTTAGTGCTCCTTACAGTAGGCATAAAGCCTTTTTCTTATCTCTTTTGACTTTTATGGACACTCAAAGGCTATAGTTAAACGACTGCTGATCACTACCAGACCAAACTCTAGGTAAACCAAAGAATGTTAAAGTAGTGAAAATTTTCACCACCACAACCTATTTACCGTGGGTCTGCCACCAGGGAATCACAATTGCCACCATGATCATCTCAATTTCTAAGATCATTGCATCTACCATTTTTAACCTCCCCAGTAGAGGAATGAAGTTGGCCTATCAGGAAAGTAAATCCCAGTAACACCACAGTATCCCGTTATAACTCCAAAATCAGTGTTAGCTGAATGCACACTGATAGTTCAGCAGAACAAGCAATGCTAGCCTTTAAACTTGAGATTAACACTACCTAAATGGTACGAGTACAAAAATGTGCAATGATCCTTTCAAATCTCAAGCCTTCTTTTCCTCAAGGTTGCATGTGCCTTCAATCTGAGTTTATAACAAAGTTACATATTGGTCAATCTTTCAGAGGCAGCAGAGACTTCCTGGTGGGACTGCTATCGGTTCTAGTTTTTCAGTGACTAGTTATGAAGGCGTTGGATTAGAGGTGGGATTGGGCTTTTCGTTATGAAGATCAAGATTTTTTACCTTGGGCATCAGTGTAAGTTCTTTTCTAGCAGGTCAGGTGTGCTTTATACGCCAAATGCCTGTGCTGAAAAAAGTAACCTGAGAGGAGAATGGGGAAAGAGGGTATATTAGGATAAGTTAACGTTCCTAGGTAAAAACTTTTTAAGCTGATAAAATCTTAAAATGGTGTGAAGTTTGGACCATGTCAACACAGAAATGAAGATGTTCAGATTGATTAGGCACTAATATTCTAAGGTACATAATTAACTCATGGAATGGAAGATTGCCAATATTACGGTATATAAAGAAGGTAAAGCAGGTTTTACAGATTATAATTTAATTTCATTTGCGCATTTCTGCTCATACATGATTTACCCTGAGTAAAGCTTTAATCTCATTTTGTCATCTGTAGCAATGGTGCCAAAGAAATGACTGCGAAACCACTACAAGATATGCTGTTTGAAGAACCCGAGCTGTCTAGATTGGGAAGGTAAGATTCTTTATTTCACTTTTCCATTACTTGAAAAATTCTCCAATCCGATTGCTATTGTGCTATGAATGATTTTCACATGTTGAACACTGCGGCAGGTTTTCATGGAGTCACTGAGTCGTTCGGGTTTTGTACTTCTTCAGTTTCAAACTTTCACTGGTTTGGCAATGGAGACCTCAACACACTGTTGTAATGTCACTTTGGAGTGCAAGGGTGGTTTGAGCATCATTGCTCGCTCCCATTATGGCAAATCCGAGGGCCTTTTAACTCGTTACATGATAATGTATTTGTAGATAGAGCTCTACAAATGTGGCAAAAACTAGCTCGTAAGATGTACGAACTTGGCTAGAGATAGCATCGGGTTTTGGGGGTAGGAAAAGATTTGCAATTCTACATTATATTGCGCATCTCTAATTTTGTAAGAGGGTTGTATGATTGGTCAAGTGCAATTTCAAATATGGTCACCAACTTCAGGATGAAGGGAAAAAAAATTATTATTATTTTCCACAAATGACACTTGCAAATTTGAAAATGAATTTAGAACTCAAAACTGAAAATTGAAATAAAGAGTACATTTTCTCAGTATACACATACGCAGACAGACAATGAATGTCAAAACGATTATATTTCAGATTCACGTGGTGTGCATATATAAGCATACACGCAAAATGGTCAGAGCAACAATGCATCATGTGCCTAAGAAAACTCTATTTTTTTAACACAGTTAAGTAAATGAAAGGAGGGTGAGCTGTTAGCACTTGGCACCGCGCACGCTTGCCAAGTGGCAAGCACGAATGCCAGAAACTTTGACGAGTTAAGCTGCCTAATTGCATTTTCATTCTTCACGTTATTCATCCGTCATCCACCGCAAAAATTACTTTGAGAAGTACATAACTTTGGTTGTTTAAAAGTCACAATCACTGTGTATTTCATCTTTCCCAGAAAAGGCAAATCCCTTGGCGCTCAGTTTTATATTCTCATAACCATAAAGTCTACTAGGACAACAAATTTTCACATGCTTTAACTCATGACTGTCGTTTTCACGTATGTTAACGTGTACCTAACTATTTGCTTTGAACAGTCTACCAATCACTGTATTCTAAAGTCCCTCTTTGAAAAGAGCATATTTTGCTCGACCTACCGTGTATAATTTTTCTATCAACTATTAATTACAAACAGTCAAGTCAAAAAATCACATGTAAAACCACATGTAGTTTCACACATGTAGGCTTTGTTTGGTAACCATTTATAAATTA
>CAVNYN010206563.1:0-14578 GCA_963692815.1 Nyctanthes arbor-tristis | reverse complement strand
TGGACAATTCTCTATAAAATCTGATGTATTCAGTTTTGGCGTCCTTATTCTTGAAATCATTAGCGGTAGAAAGAATAGCAACTTCTACGAGTCTAATGGTGCTGAGGATCTTATAAGTTATGTAAGTGCAATGTACTCTACACTATTGTTGAATCCATTCTCGTGTATGCAATTTGCAACCCCATGTAGAAGCAAGTGGTTAGATAGCTATCAAATTGAGAAAGAACCACCTTATATCTCGAAATGTGTCTCACATTTCTTTGTTTTCTCTTTCTTTATTATAAATAATGTAACTATGACATAATTGATGTGCAGGCTTGGAAGCTTTGGATAGACAACCAACCCTTGGAATTTATGGATCCAACACTACAAAATTCATATGCTAGGAATGAAGTAATTCGATGCATGCAGATCGGATTATTGTGTGTTCATGAAAACATTGATGAAAGACCAAACATGGCATCAATTGTAGCGACTCTCCGTCATTTTTCGGCCACTCTTGCCATACCAAGTCGACCTGCATTTTTCCTTCATAGTGGAACAGAGGCCGCACCCAAGGGACAAGTTCCAGACAAACCCACATCAACCTCGATGACATTCTCTAGAAATGAGATGTCAATTACTGAATTATATCCAATATAGGGAAATCTCTTGCGAAGGCTTTATATGTTTTTTTTGCAAGTTTTCCTTTTCTTTTTCCATTTTCCCTACTTTTATGGCACAGGTAAACCATTGCTTCCAATATTTAACTCTTTAAAGTAGTATTTGTTGTTAACATTATCTACAACTTACTTTTAGAGCTGATATATAATTTCTAGTTTGTAGCTATATATTCATAGTTTCTTCGTAATTATTTGATTATTTTTTCCCACACTTTTTGCTGTTTCCTTTTTTCCTTTATTTTAATAATATTATTATTATTACTAGAATTCTCACCGTGCATTACACGGGAATAACACTACTACAAAATTTCAACGAAAACATATATAAATTGAAGTAGTTAGTCTTTATTGAATGTACATTAAAAACTAATTAATAATTTAGAAAAAAACAATTAAAATGTCAAACATATGAATGATGTTATTCAGTTTAATCCAGCTAAAACCTGTTATGTTTTGCACTCCTTTGTCTATCATAATATTCCGAATTTGATGAGCATTCTTCTAATTTCCAGAATCAGTCTACCAATTTGACAATAATATGTAGTAGCTAGGATTTTGTGGGTCTAAGTATCGTAAATGTTCTGAGGCCATTTCAGCAAGCTTCACATTTCCAAGAACTCGGCAAGCGTCAATTAATGTCCCATAAATGCCAGCATCTCTAGCCTAAAAAATAACTTATGTCCTTGTAATGGATTCATCCGTTGCTGGCTATTTAGATTCAGTAATGACATTAAAAAAAAGGGAAACTGTCCCTAAAAGGGACACTGCTAGAACCATTTGCTATGGAATTAATACCATTGATCTAAACCAAATTAGGTACTTCAACCATGTTTTGTGTCATGTAATCACCCCTATTTTCTACCGTTACTTCTTATATGTAGCACATCTGAAATGGAAAAGCTAAGAATCATAAATTAATTATCCCCATGGGACATGAAAAAAAGAGCTCACTTATGAGATAAAGATATGCAAGGAATCTCAAATGCAAAGTATGTGTTTATGCATGCGTATGTTTCTATATATGCATCAATCAACTATTTAACTCTCAGTATAATTCTGAAAAAGAAACTTTTGAGATGTAAAAATTCCAACATTTGTGTCGTGAAGTGCAGCGAACTGAAGGCCATGTAACTATTTTAGAAGGATATGAAATCTCAGCAAAAGTTTCCATTAAACTTACATTTTTATCTGAGATTATTTGCACTGCATGATTCATTGCTTTTAATTTCTTTTCGTGAATGTTTGTGAACTAAATTTATAATTACGGGCTATCAGTTAGTTTGTGATATTTAGGATCCATAAAAATGTTGTAAAATGTTGACAATTCATCACAAAGAAAATAACATTTTATTTCAAGATATGAGTATTATTTAATATCGACAAATTCAAAATCCATCATTCTACTATCCTCATACATGTAATGCCAAAAATTAAAAATAATTTGGTGGACCCTCACAGAGGTCCTTTTTGTTACTGAATATATATATATATATATATATATATATATGTACAATTCTTTGGAAAGATAAGAAAAATATAAATAGGGCAAGGTCATATTTGAATTTATGGAATAACTCAACTGTCAATAGAAAATTAAGAAGTTGCACAATAAATATGTTTATTTTGGATACCTCAAAAGTTATTGTTGTTATCAAAGTTATCATCAAGTAGTTATTAACAAATTTAACATCAAGTAACTATACAAAAGTTGAGAAACATGATGGCATAAAAAGCTAGAAATCACAAAAAATTCAAACAATATCAAACAAAACCCAATTTTGAAGCTATAAAAAAAATTTTTGAATTTGAATTGCCAAAGCTAAATCACCCAAAAACCCAAGGACCCAGATTTGTTTGATGGCGAAGGATATAATTTAGGAAAAGATAATTTAAGAGATAAGGAAGATATTGTGACGTTGCCATACTTTAGAAAAGTTTAGGAAAAGATAATGAAGATGTAGTAAAGAAGATTATTCAAAAAAAAAATAAAAAATATATATAATTTCAAAGGACGTCATTAGGATCCTTATGAAGTTAGAGAAGTGGCAGGAAAAACCACGCCAGACAAACTTATTTTCTTATTAATATATGAGTAATGCTATTTAGCACCACTGGTGCTTGGTACAATATCAATGAGGCACTAAATAATAAGTTGAATTAAGTAGATTATTTATTTATTTAATTTTACTTATTATTTAATGACACAGAGGATGCTACCTAGACTGGTGTAAAGTATCACTGGTGCTACATAGCATTATTCTTAATATATAAGCTATTATTATATATATATATATATATATATATTTTTTAATACAAAGAGAGTGGAGTGGAGGGGTGCATGGGATTCAAACCTGAAAACTTTCAGAAACGTGTTGAACATTTAAGGATTTAACCACTCGGCCAACCACTTGTTTCATTCTTTGTTTAATTATAACAATAAATAATAATAATTATTTTAGACTGATTTCCAATTTTTTTTTTTGAAAGGAACAATCCTAGACCAATCAATGGTTGACAATATCTTGGCTAATTTCCAGTCCAATGAAACATGGTAAGGAATCAATCCATGAACCACTGAAAGAAGATGATAAGGCATGAGAAGCAATCATGTGGGCAACTGAGTTTGAGTCTCAGGGAATATGGTTGCATGAATCATACCCAAGCTCTGACATAAGCGATAAGATTTGTCACAAAAGAGGACCATTTGGAAGGTATTCGATGTCCCCCGGAGGTCCTTTCACCAATTGAAGGCAATCAGATTCCAAACAAAGGCTGCTCCAGCCATTGTCCTTAGTAGAGTGAAGTCCAAAGAGGATAGCAGCACCTTCGACATCTTCAATTCTTGGTACTCCGTTCAGCCTTTTGCCAAAAACCCCCCAAAACAACCCCCTTGTCGTCTCAGACTACTGCTCTAACTGAAAAACACTGTCTCTCTTTGCAAATAGCCGCGTCAACATTAAGTTTAAATAGGCCAATAGGAGGAAATTGCCACTCACTCCTGTTAGATCTTTTGATCCTATCTGAGTAAACACACTACCCTGGAGGAGAAGATGAAGGCAAAGCAGACACTAGGGCAGCAACCAATTTAGGATCTTTCGCCTTGTTACCAAAAAGAATATTATTCCGCTCCAACCAAATACTCCTAGCTGCACAAAGGATAAAACACAAATCATCAATGTTAGAATATTTAGAAAAAGCGAAAATCTTATCTTTGATGTCAAAAGAGGCGCTGAATTGCTCGATGAAGCTCCACATTCCGGCGTGCTTCCACACTTGTTTCGTATATTTACATTCAAACAAAATATGGCTGGTGTTTTCCATTTTCCCACAGTGGAAGCATATTCCTCTCACCGATAATCCCCTCTTGATTAAGTTACATCCAATAGGTAGGCTTTCATTGAAGGCTTTCCACCAAAACATCCTGATTTTGGGTTGAACCAATATTCTCCAGATTTTGTTCCACCAACTAAAGTTGTTGTTGTTGTTACTGCATGAAGCTCCTTCTTTTGACTCAGGCAAAATGCACTTGCAACCACTTCTGACTGTGTATTGTTTGCTTTGATCAAAATGCCAGATGAGTTTGTCTGAACACCTTCCAAACCCAGTTATGGTAGCCAATATGATATTGCGGTCAGGTGGAAGAAAAGCATTGGTGACCCGATCTTCATTCCAAACTCCTGTATCTGTTAACAAATCAGCAACTCGAGAGAAATGGGATTAAATGGAGTGGTTGGTTTGAAAGAAGGAGCTTTAGGCAGCCAAAGATCCTCGAAGGTCCGAATAGATGCACCATCGCCAACTCTCCACCGAAGCCCCAACTCCAAAACCTCACGTCCCCAAAGGATACTCTTCCATCTGAATGAATCTCCTTGTTTGCATAGAGCCTCCCTGAAGTCACATGCAGCGAAGTATTTGCCCTTCAGAATCTTAGACATAAGTGATTCGGGTTCCTTGAGTAGCCTCCAAGCTTGCTTGGCGAACATGGCTTTGTTGAAGGCCTTCAACTTTCTAAACCCAACCCACCTGCACCTTTAGGCACATATAACCTCTCCCATCTCACCCAATGAATTTTCCTGTTGATAAAATCCCTTCCCCACTGGCAGACTGAAGTGCTGAGATAGTTGAGATCGGTAAGGGAAAGATCTATTACAAAGGCTGGAATAGCTTGAAGCACAGATTTAATGAGCACTTATCTTCTTCCGACTGAGAACATTCCCTTTTTCCATCCATTAATCCTTTTCCAAACCCAATCAACCAAAAAAGCAAATTCTCATTTTTTCTGTCTGCCCAACACAAGAGGGAAACCCAAATAAAATTCCCATTTCATATCAAGAGAAATTCCCAACATTCCAGCCATCCTTCTTCTCTTACAAACATCAACATTAGGGCTGAACCAAATGGCAGACTTATTGACGTTAACTCTTTGTCCAGAGCCTTGTTCATAGGATCTTAAGATATCGCCAATGTGATGAAAATCAGAGTCATTAGCCCTAAGAAAAACCAAACAATCATCTGCAAAGAAAAGATAACTGACTCTAGGATAGGCTCTTCCACATTTTAGCCCAAGAATAGCCTCCCTAGCTTCAGCTTGATGAAAAGTCCTAAGAAAGCTTCCGCCATGAGAAAGAATAAATATGGTGAGGTCGGCACCCTTGCCTTAATCCCCTGGAAGGTTTGATTCTTCCCCTAACTTGACCATTAATCAGAAGAGACATACTAGTGGATGAAATACAGTTTATAACCAATTGTTGCCACCTCGAAAAAAAGCCCATATTACTCATAATTTAGTGACAACTCTATTTCACCCTATCATATGCCTTGCTCATATCCAATTTTAGTGCAACAGAGCCATGGCTTCCAATATGCTTTTTTCTCAAAGAGTGCAGACATTCAAAGGCAATAAGTGCGTTATCTGTGATTTGGCGCCCTGCAACAAAAGCACTTTGATTTTTTGAAATGAGAGTTGGGAGAACTCTCTTTAGTCTGTTAGCGATGGTTTTTGAAATAATCTTATAAAGAACATTGCATAGAGAAATTGGACGAAAATCAGAAACATGCTCAGGATTATGTTTCTTAGGGATTAAAATAATATTGGTGGCATTTAAACTTACAAATGGCGTGTCGTTGTTGAGACACTGGAGGCATATATTAGATATGTCATCACCAATAAGTTACCAGTGAGTTTGATAGAAAATGGCGTGAAGCCCATCTGGACCGGGAGATTTATTGGGGCCAATAGACATGGTCGCATCCTTCACTTCCTCCTTCGTAAAAGGCATTTCCAAAAAATGAAAATCAGATGTAGAGAGAGAAGTATGAATACCTTGCGCGGCCAAATCTAGATGAGTCGTAGACGGGCTGCAGCTTGCAAATAATTCATGAAAATAATTCTGAAAACACGAAGCAATATCATCAACTGAATTCCACTCTTCCCCATTCTCTCCCCCAAGGTAGAAAAATTGGTTTTTCCTCCTTTGAATTGAGGCCTTAGCATGAAAGAATTTAGTATTCCTATCTCCATATTTCAACAAATTGACCCCTGAGCGCTGCTGCCAGTATTTCTCCTCTCTTTCGAGAAACCAATGAATTCTTTTCTCAAGATCACAGATTTTGACCATATGGTTCATGGAATTCTTGTCCTTGTAGAGGTTTTCAACCAATTGACCCCTGAGCGCTGCTGCCAGTATTTCTCCTCTCTTTCGAGAAACCAATGAATTCTTTTCTCAAGATCACAGATTTTGACCATATGGTTCATGGAATTCTTGTCCTTGTAGAGGTTTTCAACCAATTGACCCCTGAGCGCTGCTGCCAGTATTTCTCCTCTCTTTCGAGAAACCAATGAATTCTTTTCTCAAGATCACAGATTTTGACCATATGGTTCATGGAATTCTTGTCCTTGTAGAGGTTTTCAACCAATTGACCCCTGAGCGCTGCTGCCAGTATTTCTCCTCTCTTTCGAGAAACCAATGAATTCTTTTCTCAAGATCACAGATTTTGACCATATGGTTCATGGAATTCTTGTCCTTGTAGAGGTTTTCAACCAATTGACCCCTGAGCGCTGCTGCCAGTATTTCTCCTCTCTTTCGAGAAACCAATGAATTCTTTTCTCAAGATCACAGATTTTGACCATATGGTTCATGGAATTCTTGTCCTTGTAGAGGTTTTCAACCAATTGACCCCTGAGCGCTGCTGCCAGTATTTCTCCTCTCTTTCGAGAAACCAATGAATTCTTTTCTCAAGATCACAGATTTTGACCATATGGTTCATGGAATTCTTGTCCTTGTAGAGGTTAGAAATTTTGGCCTGCAAATCCCTCAATTCTTATCTCTAGTTTCCAAACGAGGATTTATTCCAGAAATTCAAATCATCACTGCACTCTTTAACAATTCGTAACAGGTCATCGACTGAGGTAGGTTGCCCATACTCATCCCTCCATTGTTTCCGGGAGTTATGCACCAAATCCTCATAGCCTTGTTCAGAAATCCACCATGGCTCAAATCGGAAATTACATTGTTTCCATTTTCATTTATCATCATTCCAAGCAGGGGAAAGTTTAAGTAAAGTGGGTCTATGATCTGACCCCATAAAGTCAAGATGATAGGCAGTGGCATTTGGGAATAAAGAGAAAGCCGATTCATCCTAGACAAACCGATCAATACGTTCCTTGATAAAATGATCTCCTTACCGTTTACTTGTCCATGTGAACGTCGAACCCTGGAAGCCAATGTCATCCAACAAGCAGTCCATCAATGCATCTCTGAAAGCCCCAATTTGGTTCTCATGTCTGACTGCATCTCCCTCCTTTTCACCGTGTGACATGATTTCATTAAAGTCACCCTCACATATCCAAGGCAGAGAGTTCATATTTCTAAGCCTTTTAAGTGGTTCCCATGAGAGGCAACGATATTCAACTTTAGGATGTCCATAGAAGCCAGTGAACCTCCAAGTTTTATTATTAACAACAATAATTACATCGATATGGCCTTGAGAGTAAGACTCGAGGGTAACATTACAATTAGAGTTCCACAGCAAAATAAGGCCACCACAACGCCCTCTACAGTCCACAACAAAACTGTTGTCAAAACCAATCTTAAATTTCAAGTTAGCAACATCAGTGCCAAAAAGTCTGGTCTCCGAAAGGAATACAAGACACGGGGGGTATAGTTTGATAAAATCACGCAAAGCAAATAATGTGACAGGGCTCCCCGCTCTCTACACGTTCCAGCATAGGCAATTCATGGCGTCCGGCGGCCCTGTTTAACAGGGAACAGGGCACGCAAGTTGGAGATTAGTATGGTCATTCCTTTGATCATCTTCCTTTCGTTTTTGTTGGAAGATTCATACACTCCATCCCCATGGGAATCATCTTCTGATCTCTTGTTTTGAAGACCCCGCTTGAGATTGGTAGCTTCACTTCTAAGGTTCTCCTCTATATTCATCTGATCCTCAAATAGCCGTCCCCCAGCTGATTGATGTTTATCATGAATCCCAGACTTCTCCCCCACATCCCTTTTCGTCCCACCAACAATTCTTCCCCAGTGGTTTTGTGTTTATTCGGTTCAGAATTCTGAAGTTCCTTTTCTGCCTTGTCAGTTCCTTTAATCAGAGGCAATGTAGATGTTGAGCTTTGGAGCTGAGATGAATCATTGTGCATCCCTAAATTCTCGTTCTCGCCTTGGAGCATGGTATTTTTGCCTTCTGCCTCAGGGGTAGTATTCTACTGTTTTCTCAGATAAGAGCCAGATGCATCCACTGACTGTGCACCTTGATTCAGACCTTCAGTTCGTTTAAAATTGGCTGAGGATTGTCGGTCCTTACCCCCAAATCCTTCTGTATGGTTCCTTCCCTGTCCACTGGTAATCGGAGCACAAAGCCACTCACCATAGCGTCTTAGATCGGCTGATTTCATAGAATGAATAGCAGCCTCACTACACCCTGTCAATCGGTGACCCAAAATCCCACAACCATGGCAAGATTCAGGGAGCCTCTCGTATTTGAGAGGAAGAATTTGTTCCTCTCTGTTCTCACCCACTACAATCCGGATCCCACGTTTCAATGGCTAATATCAACATTAAATTCAACCCTTACCCTCATGACTGTACCATCCATATCAACCATTTCCACCCTTCCTACCGTGGACTCCCATTGTTTAGCACAATCCACATTCTTGAGAGCTAAAGGCACATTTAATATTTGATCCTAAAAAGAAACTAAATTGAACTTGACAGATTCAAGCTCCCCCATACCTGATGGATAAGCCAGCGAGAGCAGCTGCATGTTGAAACTCCATGGGCCGCCTGCGTGGCCTTTTTTCCTGTCGTCTTCCTCATCGAAGATGGAAACAAAGGTATTTGCCCATTCGGCATGTTCGATCCTCACTGAACCCTTCATACGCCATATCAATCTCATGGTATTCCCCATAATTTCCATCCCCATTGTTTAGCACACTCCACATTAATTAGTAACTTAGTTAGTATTTCCATATCGAATGTTTTTTTTTTTTTTTTTTAATAAATCCATATCGAATGTTGAATAGGTTAATTTTTCCGTAGAAAATTTTCATATTTCCCTATATATTTCAGTATTTTTCCATCTACGAAGGAAAAATACTGACGTACATTTTTCCTACTAAAAAAAGGCAGAGAAACCGAGGAACAATTTGGGCCCGAAGAACACCATAATAAAAAGGACGGAAAGTCGAAATCCATTACCAGAACATCTCAGAAGTATCAGAATTCTATTTCCATTTCACCAGGAATACATTGTACTCACTGACATTAATATTAGCAGTGGATTTGGCATCAAGATATGACAGCACTTCGTCTAGGGTATGGGGTATGGATACGGTTCTCGATGTAGGATCCTCCACTTCAACGCAAATAAACTCCTTAAATATTGGATTCCAGCTTTTGAAGAAACAGGGAGAGATATTCTACAAAATCAATGTTGGTTCCTTAATGGGATCCATCATTGGTTCTTTGGAATTTCACAAACAGGAATGGAGAGAAGGAACAGGATTTGGTGTCTCTGAACAGGGTAGGTTGGAGACCGTAGAAGTTTCTTCAAACAATGAAAAACGAGGATTGGGTATGGATACCGTTCCAGAAGTAGGCTCCTCCACTTCAATGCCGATAAACTCCTCAAATATTGGATTCCAACTGTTGAAGAAACAGGGATGGAGAGAAGGAACGGGACTTAATATCTCTGAACAGGGTAGGTTGGAGCCAATACAGGTTTATTCAAACAATAAGAAATGAGGATTGGGCATGGATATCGTTCCGGATGTAGGCTCCTCCACTTCAACGCCGATAAACTCCTCAAATATTGGATTCCAAATGTTGAAGAAACAGGGATGGAGAGAAGGAACAGGACTTGGTATTTCTGAACAGGGTAGGTTGGAGCCCATACAGGTTTATTCAAACAATAAGAAACGAGGATTGGGGTTGGAGTCGGGAAACGTTAGGAAGCCACCTAATGGGAAGGGTGAAAAGTCGCCTAAGAAGAAAGCAAGGAAGATGAACATCTCCAAGAAGATGAAGAAATTGCAAGAGTCTGAGAAGTGATTGCAGGAGAAGGAATTTGATCGGAACTTTTTCAGGATGTTCGGGCCTGATAATGTTTCATCAGTTGTGCCATGGGAGGAGGAAGTGTGCTCCTTGGGCACCTAATTAAAAAAGAGCGAATTTTCAGTAGCAGTTTTTTATTTGGGAAGTTTGATATTTTGCTTTTAAAACTATAAAAGGATAATGTTTTAAGTCACCCATAGGTCTTTCTAAACTTTTATGTCTTTGCTATTTGTTTACAAGTTATAATGATGGCTTAGCTTTACTCATTATTTTTTTTTGAAACAGAAAACTTCCATTTCATGACAAACCATAAGAACCATCATACAATAAGTGAGTCTCTAAAAAAGAGGGGGGCTCAACCCACTTAAACATAGGGGAGTAAAAAAAGGCAATCCTAGCTAGACAATGAGCCGGTTGATTAGCCGTTCATTGTGCAAAGACAATCATATAATCCGATCCTTGTTGAAGCAGTAGCTTGCATTCTTTAACATGCATTCTTTAACAAGCATGTGGAAAGCTGAGAAACCATGTTGATAAGAGGCAACAGCATCAACTACATTCTTGGCGTCAAGTTTGAAAGTCACCCAAGCCAAACTCATATCAAGCGCCCAGCTAATTGCTTCTCTTAACCCAATTATCTCAGCCTCTCTTGATGTAAACCTGCCTCATAAGCACCTAGTTCCACACCTGAGAAAATGTCCCTCTGCATTCCGAAATAGCATGCCAACACCAATGGATCCTCTATCCTCAAACAGAGCCGCATTGACATTACATTTGATTCGTCCCCCAGGAGGTTTCTGCGATGCAGTAGCAATCTCAGCGTGGCTAGTCTGAACAGCCTCCCGTGTCAACCTTTCCTTCGCCTGTACCCAATATGCCAACATCTTCAAACTGTTACTGACCAATCCCCTCGGCCGGAGCATGGTTCTATTCCACAACTTGTTATTACGTTGATGCCAAATGTGCCAACAAGTCATGCCAACTTTTTGAGCACTGGAGTTCTCTGCCATGCTTAGGAAAGGGAAGAACCAATCAGAAAAGCTTATATACCCTTCAACCGCATGTGAATAACCCAAGTCCCAGCATTAATTAGCATAAGAGCACTGGAGAAAAATGTGAATGGGGTTTAAGCACACACGAGTTAAAAAGAGGAATCCCACGACTTTATAGCTTCTCCGTAGTTGGAAGGCAATCCCTACATGCTCTCCACAAGAAAATCTGGACTTTCGGCGGGAGAGCAAGGTTCCATAATTTACTGCATTCTCCCGGCACAGGGTACTAAGCGTCCACCCGATTGCTATCAATAGCCACCCGATATATATTCTGACTTAACTGAGTAATAACCATCCTTACAATAATGCCAAGACATCTGGTCATGTTGCGGAGTGTAGCACAGAGGGAGTTTAAGAATGGCTGCCACATCCCTAGCAGTAAAATATCATGTAGCAAATCAATATCCCATTCTTGTTTCTCAGGCTCAGCTAAAAACAACTCATTCACGATAATGTGACTAAGCTCAGCGATTTCAGGTGTCTCAACTCGGAAATTATCATTTTCGGCTAACCACGGTTCCTTCCAAACACAAACACTCCTGCCACCGCCCACCCTCCACCGACACCCTCTCTCTAGCACTTGCCGGGAGCTCCAAATGCTTCTCCAAGAACGCCTTGGGTTATAGCCAACCTGGGCTTTTAAATATCCCTGTCCGCTTATCTGATTAAAGCCCTGTTATTATATGATTATGCCTTATTAGTCCAATTTATGTTTTAATTTTTGCATGTTAATTTTTTATGGAATTTTGATGATGTGACTAACGTAGATATACAATTGAAAAAGTTTGACTTTTTGTCTTGTTAATAACCCCCTATTGGAAAAGTTATCCCTCCGAAGGGACGCTTAATTTGTTAGTTTGCCGTCGGCAGTTACGTGTTTCCAGTTTTTTGTATCCTTACACAGAGAGAGAGAGAGAAGGGGGAGGGGTGGGGGTTGTGGGGTACTCTTCCTAGTGGAAAATAAATAACGGTTAAAGAGATATATCAATATTTCAGGACAAGGGCAAAGGAATTGAAGAACGAGCCAATTGCAACCTTCAACACAGGAATCTAGTAAGATCACTAGAATTTTGCTTGAAAGGAGAAGAAAAGATACCCATCTACAATATCATGCCCACTAAAAGCCTCGATTACTTCCTTTTTGGTTAGCATCAATCTCCATACATTGGTTGATAGAAGTATCAATACAGGTTTTCAGTACAAATTTTTATCCCTTTGCCCTTTAAATTTTCTCATATCAGATACCTGGCCTAATTCGCCTGATTCATTTACCTTAATGGATGTATCATGTATAGATTCAGAGAAATGACAACAGTTGGATTGGCCAGACATTAAAAGATCATGAAGTAATAGCACTTGGAATGCTTTACCTTCATAAAGAGTCTTGCTCGAGAGTACTACACCGTGATCTTAATGTCATCAATATATTATTAGAACAAGATCAGAGCCCAAAAATATTGGATTATATATAGAGAGAATGTTTGGTGTTGATCAATCTCAAGGCAATACAGGTATGATTGTTGGGACATAGTAAGTTCTCAACTATTTTGACACACGTGCTTCGTTGACTCTAAGTAATTTGTTAAATTAATGCCTCCTTAAGTTTCTTTGCCACACAATATATGATTTGTGTATCTTTTTTATCTTGTAGTAGTTACATGCCTCCGGAATATGCACTGATTCGACAATACTCATTAAAATCGGATGCTTCAGTTTTGGTGTTTTTGTTTTGCAAATCATAAGTGTGCTCTTCCGATCTGTATCTTGTGCACGTTACTCAAGCCATGTAAGTGCAAGTACTCCACATTATTCTTGAGGCCTTTTTTGGTTTATGCAATTCGCAACCTCACGAATCAATTTTAAAATTCATGAAGACAATGTTCATAAAAGACCAAACATGTCATCGATCATTTTGACACTCAATAATTTTTTAGCCACTCTTCACTGTCACTCATTGACTTGCATATTTCATTCATGACAGGACACAAGGCGCCCCACGGGACACGATGGAAGATCCACGCTATCCTCGACCGTGTTCTCTATAAATGAAATGTCAATTATTGAATTATATATGAGATAGAAAATTCTCGTGTCGTAGGCTTTATATATTTTCTGTCACTTTGTTTTTTTCCTTGGCATTTAAATACGTAATTTGATCACGCAGGTCTTCCGAATTTTTATGTTGTATTTGTTTTTTTGTAAACATAAAGTTGTATTTGCTATGTTATAATGAAGAAGACTAATTATTCATAATTTATTCTAATAAACCATTTGATTACTCCCTCCGTTCCACAAAGATAGTCTGATAATTAATTTCACACAGACTAAGAAATGATAGTTAAAAAAAAAGAATATAAATACAAGTATAGAACAATTATCCTAATAATTCATTTGTGCAACGATTAACCTGTTCGCTAGTGACCACCTACGTAGAAATTGTCAATCAACATTGACATGGTCGTGCAGAAGACTCAAGTCACCGAAGCTCAACTTTTGAAGGATTGACAATATAGTATCTGAAAGAACAATTATACAAACAAATTTCTTAAAATATCCCTATTTAATTAGTGATACATATTAAAAATAGTATTGAAAAACAATATTTTAAATTTTCAAGATTACATTACATATGGGAGTATATAATTATAAATAAATGTAAAACTGTAAAAGTTGACTAAATATATGAGACAACTCAAAATGTAAAAGTGAACTAATTAAATGGGACCCCGGGGTGGGGTATTTCAATTGTACAACGTAAATTTTGACAATTTCCCAAGTGTCCAAATTTCTAAAGCCTAGAAAACGTAAAAGACCGGGTTGAAGATACCACAGGTCACTAAACAGCAATTAGGTCATTTAACTTCAATTACTAGCAATCAATCCCTGAACTTTTATTTAGTTGCAACAAAGTCACTCCATTAATATGATATTGTTACTTCATTATTAAATCAAAGTCTAAGAAAACAATTAACTTAGTACACCTAATGGCAAATTATATTGGAGAATGATTAAATGTTATGCAAAAGTCTTGGCATTCAAAATTTATTTTAACAAAATAATTTTCAACTAATTGTCCATTCAATATATCAATGTGATATAACACGTGAGCGGCCTTAAATTTGTTACTAGCTTTTCTTAAATAATCTAATGGCCTATTTATTAAGTTACAAGATTACAATTAAATGAAAGTTTAATGATCCAATTGCTGTTAAATTAAGTTGCTGTTAAATTAAGTTCAATTATTAAATTAAAGTCTAAGAAAACAATTAACTTAGTACACAAAATGGCAAATTATATT
>CAVNYN010206562.1:1162-12333 GCA_963692815.1 Nyctanthes arbor-tristis | reverse complement strand
CACCATATGATCCACCAAATAACACAACAGGGCAAGCCTGAGCAGAAAAATTCCTGTTCAGCTCAGTGATCAACACAGCATAATCAGCAAGTGCTTGTTCTGCAGTCAAATGTGCCAAAGTAGTTGCTTTCTTATAAGCCTCCTCCCTACTTCCATATGGCATCGACTCCCCATAGTATCTATGCTGCAAACCAAATCCTCCAAGATCTTACGACGAGTTCCAAGTTCTTTCAGCGAATTATAACCAGTCAATGCTTAAATGAATCTATTCAAAATTTTATATTACATCATATTTGCTTGTAATTCAAAGGTTCGCAATACTGACAGCATAAAACTTGCATTGCTTACTTCGGGGAAGACGATCATGGCACTGAAGCGAGGCACACTTCGGAAAAGTTGTTGTACGAAAAATGCATCCAGTAGTCGCGCATAATTATTTAGGACGGAGCCCAGAATCAATAAGTTGTTGACATGTGGTGTGTGTTATGTGTAGTGTTAGTATGTGATTGAAAATTGAGTAATTATTTATGGGTAATTTATACTTAATGTCTTTAACTTTTCAAGTATTAATAGATCGCGTCTTAAACTTTTATTTTTTCTCTTATTGATCCTCAACATTTTAAAAAATCCTTGTCTAGGTCCTTGATAACGGAATCTGTCAATTTCCTCTGTTAAATTAGAAGTATTTTTTATAAAAGACAAAAAAATAAATATTCTAACTAAAAAAGGATAGGAGGGGGGCTACTCCTTCTTTTTGGGAGTCGAAAATGGCACCCTGCAGCCTTTTGGGTTGGGAAGGGGTAATGGCTGCCGAAAAGGCAACTAACCAGAAATGATAGTAGGGGGAGAGATACTCTCCCACCATTTTCGGCAGTCGTTTAGCTATCGGAAATGGCAGTTAGAGGGGCTCATCCTATCCATTTTTTCTTTTTTAATTTAAATATTTATTTTTAATTTTTAATTAAAAATACCCCTAGTTTAACGGAGGAAATTGACGTATTTCATTATCAGGGACTTAGACGAGGATTTTTTAAAAAGTTAGAGACCCACATGAGAAAAATAAAAGTTAGAGAAGTGATATATTAATATTTGAAAGGTTAAGGACATTAAGTTTAAATTATCCATTATTTATTGATTACCATTTTTCTGTACCGTTCCAATTTTATCAGATGTGCCCAAGGGACTTTATTGATTACCTTTTTCTTTTTTTCTTTTTTGCTAAAAAGATAAATTTATTGATTACTATTAATTACTCCAAAATCTATTTTACACTTTGCGACCGGCACAAAAATTGCCCTCGCCACTTGTGTGAATTTCTCTGTGTGGATAGAGTAACATGATATTTTTAATATTGTTATGTTTTTTCTATGTGTATAAACATTCACGTCATTAACGCACAATCAATAATTGTTCAAGTTACAGATTTCAGAGCAAGATTGTCACCAAGATTTTTTATTCACTTTGTAAACGTTATCAGACTACAATTAATATCACTCGCATGATGGTCTTATAAACATGGAAAGATAATTCGAGATTGGCATCAAATGAAATATAACATCATAAGCTAGTCTCCCATACGTGTGTGTGTATATATATATATATATATATTTTATTTCTTGATAGATTGTTTCTATGTTTCAATTTAAGTTGTTGTATGGAACCTAGGAAATTTCTAAGGAACTAGGGTCGGGTTCTTTACAGAGCCCAGTTTTCAATGAGATGCTGTCATATGGTGTGTGTCAGGTGAGGTCTCAGTCTTTGATTGGAAATCAAGCTCCGTAAGGAACCGGTCTAATTTCCATAGCCTGACCTTGGAACTGTATGGCATAATTATTGTTGTAGTTGTTATTATTTTGAAAGACTACATTAGCAAGAAAAAAGAAAATGGGTGATACTATTTATTTAGACTGGAAATCGGTATCTAATTTAGTTGACATCTCTACGTTGAAGATGGGTTGGAATGCATAAATGCATAGAATTGTTGTTTATTCAACAGCCAATAAGAAAAATAACAACTAGAGCGAAAATGATCTACAGTCTAGATAAATAATATTTTCTTGGAAAAAATATATGCTATGTGGCTTTTTGACTTTGCTTTCAACGTTTGAGCGCTTATTCTATTTGAAAAAAAATATGTCTGTGTATTATATATTTATTTTCTTATTTCAAAAATCATATGTTATGTGACTTTTTGACTTTGTTTTCAATGTTGGAGCATTTATTTCTATAAAAATGAATGTGTTAAATTTACCCATAAATTTTCTTTGAATGCTGAAATTCAACAAATTTTATTTAAAAAAAAAAGAAAAAGGAAATTCAACAATTTTTCTTTTAATAATTTTATTTATATAGATTGGATATTGTCTTCAGGTTTAATTGTTATTTTCTTATTGGTCGTTGAATAAGCAACAATCTCATGTATTTATGCATCACAATTCATCCCTTAATATAATAATGCCAACTAGACTAAAGAGTAGAGACCACTCTCCAATCTAGATAAATAACAATTAGTTTCACTCTTTTTCAAATAAGTACGATACACACAAATAATGGTTGTTTGATTCTTATTATTGACATTGAATTATAAAGAGAAATTATAAATGAGCAATTTGTCAAATCAGTAGTAGGTGAAATTATAATGTGAATTAAAAAAATCAAATAAGTTAATAATTTCTATGTTTTTTTTTTAAGTTTCTAATACATATTTTTAAAAAATATCAAAACTTACTTCTTTCGACATGTTTGTTACTCTTTTCCTTTTTGTTTATACAAAAAGAAGATAGGAGAAGGATAGAAAACTAAAGAGACGGGTGTTTTAATTATTTTTTGGATTAATCTACTTGTATAAAAATGTTTTTACAGAAAATGTGTGAAATTACAATTTCATCACATATTGTGTAATAAAAGTAAAAGAGAATACATAAATAAAATTATAATTTTATACACTATCTGTAAACTCATTTGTACACTCGTATGTATAATCACTCTTATTTTTTTAAGTACTTTTTAACTACCCAAAAACTAAGTAAAAATAATAATTAGTCGGGTTTGCACTCCAACCCCTGCTCCAGTTAACCCCGGTGTTTTGGTTAACAGAGAACCCCAATTTGATCCAATCATATAAAGCCCCTTAACTAGAGGAGCCCGACTGCCCGACTGCCGGCATACCATCTTCTTCAACCAGTTAGAGGAAATTGATATAAATAGCATTAAGTTGTGTTCAAATTGACATAATTAGCATTGTATAGACAAATGAAAAACTCTCAAGATTTTTAAAATTTATCTGCTCAGAATTCAAAATATCTTGGTTGAGAGTAATTAGAGAGTAGTTGGTTTGTATTTGATCTTGGTTGAGAGTAAACAATTAGAGCGCAGTTCGTTTGTATTTGATCGAATGGTGCAGACATAGTCAGTGTTAATTCCCATTTTATTTCTAATATTATTGAATTAAATGATCAGACGTGAAAAGTTGAATGAGTTTTGCAATACAAAATTCCATAATATCTTACGTGGGTTAAAAACACCACAAACAGGGCTGGACTTGGCCATAGGCATGGAAACAAAAATTGAGGGGCCCCAATTTCATAGAATTTATTTTTTTGCCTTGCTACCCAAATTAGTAAAACACAAAAACCGAGCCCCAAAATTCTGAAATTTGAGATCGTACCACTTCGACTCTTTATCTTCTTGAATTCGTTCTTTTAGCCTTCCAAGCTCTAGCGTCTGGCATATTTGTTTTCTTATTCAAATTAGCAGTTGACACTTGTGAGTTTCTTGATCGATGAAGTGCTGTTTAACTTTCTTCTTGTTCAATAAACTAGTTATTTCGTTGTTATTATTAAATAGTAGTATCGTTGATTTTTCTACTCTATTTTAGCTAATATGTAAATTAAAAAAGACTCATTGTAAGGGCCTATTTTTAAAACTTTCCTTGGGGCCCTATTGAGCACAAATCCGACCCTGATCACAAAGCATCTTGAGAAAATGCCAACGCAAAGAGAGGAAAACTTCAACTCCAAAAAACAGTATTGCACCAATAATTATTCCACCAGGACATAAAATTATTGGACATGTTAAGTGCACCCACAAATTGTATCTCTAGAAAAAGATAAATGCAAGTTGGGGCTGTTCTTGTTTTGGCGATATGTCATCATGGGATTCTATGAAAGAAAAGCATTTTATCTTTCAATCACATCAAAGGCTAATCTGGGATGGGAATTGTGTTGTGTTTATTAGAACAATAATAATATGAGGAAATAGGAATCATTTGACATTCCATGATTGATTACTGTTTAGGAATATGTTTGTTTGTGGGATTAATAATAATAATAATAATGACAATAATAATAGTCAGTGGCACTCACATTGGACGGAGAAAAGGGCATTTCAACTGCACAAAGTCCTCGTTTTGGGAAGTGATAAGTTATTCCATGATGAATCTGGAAAGTTCGTATCTCATCTCAACAAGAAAAATCAAAATGAAGATAAAGTTTGGTTAGCATTCACATTCACACTTGTTAAATTCCCCCCCCCTTTTTACATGCAAAATTGAATACAAACATGGACTAAAGGTTGTTTTCCGTAGTTCATACACCAATAAGTGGTGATTTAAGATCATATGTCATTCAAACTTCGAGGAGCTAGTTGCTTGTAGATGAATTTAGGTAATTAATTAAGAAATGATTGTTAGTAAAGTATCTTTCATCGTAGCATATGCCTTTTATGCAAGTTGTATTCTATGCGATTGGAAATCTCATCACTTCAAGAAATCCTTTCTATACTCCTATAAAGGATTGGTGTCTTGTTAAGCCATTAAGCTTTTCTTTGATTCATAAGTCGACTTTTAGCATCCTCTTCTATTCTTGTATAGTTGACCCACTCTTAAGTATATTATTGTAGAGAAATTAGTATTTTTCTTCGAAACTCAATCTATCTATAGGGAGTTTCGAGCTTAATTGAGTTAGGCAAGCGTTAACAAAGTCTTTTGCAATATATCTAGTTTATATACTTGAAATTAAACATTAGTACATGGTACATAAATTCCACCAATTTAATTTTATTAGAATACATTCTTCTATCTTATTATTATTATAAATCTTTTATGGGTCAATAAAATTGGGCCATTTCTACAAGAAAAAGAAACGGGCAATGTTTAGGGCACATGATTCGTCTTTGAAGTTGCAAATTATTTATCTCAATTATCTTCGAACCCATTAGGGGGGGCCCATTTGCCTTAACTTTGTGCTACAAACAAAGGAGGCAATGCCATCAACTGTTTTCACCCCTTAACCCAACCGCCAACAAAATTGTTACTATCAATCCTCAACCAAATTGCTTCATAGGGGTCCACAAATATTTGGTCGCATAATTGCTTTCTTTCATTTTCCCTTTTTCTTTCTAGGCTAGATGATGCGATATCGATGTAAAAAAGAGTAAAGATGCAGTGAGTAGAGAATTTTGACCTTTTTCTCTAAATTTGGGGGGTCTTTTCCTTCTCACGATTAGATTGACACTTTATCATTTTAAGCCGCACACATAAAATTAGAATAGTATAGTTAATTGGCGCTTTGAACCATCAATGATATAATAGAAAACTCCGCCTCAAAGTTACGTTTAGCAAGATACACGATATAGGTGACCATTTTGTGTGGTTTGTGGGTACTTCCAAACTCAACACTCTTGTGTGATGATAAAGAGAGATAACAACAAAAGGTTTGTCATTTCATTCACCTAGACTAAGATCCAAAACAATTAACTATATATATATATATATATTAGAATTAATGAACGCTCATTTTGTCACACTTTTCACACCATTTGCATAATTACGCTCTAATTGTAAATGATTGTGAGGTTGGAAATAATATATATTTCTTTTGTGAAAGGTACTGTCTGAAGAAAAAAGGGTTGGCACTGCAAAAACTTTTAAACGCAGGAATGATGCTTCCATCTGAAAGTCTAATCCAAGGGGGGGAAAAGTCTTGTAAAGAAATGATAGAAAAGTTGGCGGTGAAGGGGGGGAGGGGTGAGTGGGCCAAAAGCAATGGCTTTGTAATGGAAGGAAAGGAGGTGCCATATGATATGATGAGCACTCTCCTCTTTTTCCTTCTCAATGAAAACTTCCAAACTAACTTATATATCGTCAATTGTATTTGATTTGTAGAATATACAAAGGAAATGGGTATAAATTAGAAACAATGGGCTTATTCTAATAGTAAAAGCACCTTTTTACTGATATATTTGGGGAGTTCGATTCACCTTTACCCTCTTATGTAATAATCTCTAAATTTGTACTAAAAAAGGGATATATATCATGCATCAATCACACCTGATTCTCTCTCTTATCTTCAAAATTTTCAATCATTTATTTTTGACTTGCAGGTGGGAAAGGTTGATTCTTTTAAATAATTTGCTCATTAGATGGAATTTGACAGGTGCTTGAGGAAAGTATTGCAATGCCCTTCTTCTAAACACAGATGGAAGCGAGCTATTTAAGATACCGACTTTATTATTGTGTGAGTAATTGTTTTTAAGATTTGAATTTGAATATAAATTATAAAGTGGCTCCATAATATAATAAATTAAAGTGACACAATTTATTGACACGATCATAAATAGTAACCTACAATAATATGACATGATTGATATGGATAATTGGTCCATAAATGAGCGGTTTGAGCTGCAAGTAGGCATAGTGATGCTACCGACCTACTTCAATGTGTGGCCTACATCAAAATGAAAGTACAATGCTAGCCTTAAAATCAATATTGCAAGAGAACAAATACGATAATAGCCTTTCTTGAACATAGATAAAATTAATACATTAATTAACTCTTTGCATTTTGTAACCAGGGAAAGAAAATGAAAAAGGAAAAAGAGAGAGTCACCAATAGAGGAAATTGATTCACCAACAAATCAAGAACAAATGCAACCAATCCTCCAAATTTTGAAATTCTAGAATCCCCAGCATCTTATTCTATATACATTATTATGTAAAAAGCTTGGTGAAGATGTATAACAGATCACTAAAAAATTTTCCATTTTCTTTATTACGTCATCTTAACAAGGTCTTTATTAGCTATGTTGAAGATTTTTTTTTTTTTAAAGATAAAGTGTGTAATCTTTACTCGCAAGATAGACAGTTTGAGCACCACATAAAATGCGTGGATTGACAAATCTCAAAAGAAAATGCAAAGTTGAAATTGCAAAGTTGAAATTGCAAAGTCAAAATAATGATTAGGCATGTGTGTGTGTGTATATATATATATATTAAAAATGATAGACGTTTTAGATAAAAAGAGAGTTGATAGATTCAAAAATGGTGGAAGGATATGAGATATGGAGGAGGAGGTGGGGGTGGAGTAAAGAGAAAGTTGCAAAAAAAAAAAAAAGGGAAAAAAAAGAGAGAGAAGAAAAATTCTAAAGAGACATCAAAAGAGGATATTATTAGGTGATATTTTTATGTGACATATTTGTATTTGATGATGAGAAAATTGTTATATAATTATTATTTAATAAATATGTGTCACATTAAAATGTCACTTAATAATATCTCATTTTCAAGCCCTTTAGAATTGCTAGAGAGAAAATGATGAATTGCATAGATCGGAAGAGCGTATAGACGGCGAGGCAACATTGGTAGGCTAAGCGTAAAGACAGGAACTAACAACGGACAACATGAAACCTTATCCCCCACAATTTTAGGCCTCCATCATTGCGCCAACTTCTACGCAATACAAACATGACCATCACCCGCTCAACGGAATCAAATGGCCATCAAACCAAATCATTTGTGGGTCCTTCTTGTCTACTCTCATCACTCGGCACGTCTCCCCCCTTTTTCTCCCTTCCATTTGCAAATTAATCCAAAAAAAGAAAAGAAAAAAAGGTTTGAACTCCAAACCCAAATACCCCCCACATGCCCTGCCGCTAGAATTTTAGTAGAGGATGTAAATCATTAGATGTGTCTTTGTGGAGCAAGAAACGTGCGCTGCTTATAAACTAGTGCCCACAAGTCTCCTTCACGTCTTTAATAGAATTTGAACTCTTGCACTGCGGCTATCAGCAAAGCGGAGAACAAATTCGCGCCCGTCCTTTCCACCAACTGCAATGCGCCCGGGCGTCATTTGCAAACTAATTTAGCCAGCACTAGAAACAGTCTATCAAGATATCTCGAGGCGTTTTAGTACCACTGGATATTCAAAAAATCTAAGTAAAACCCTTGTATACGTACTGATAAAGTCTGTAATAGGACAATTGCACTAAATAAACAGTGCAATCACCTAATAATGAATTAAGAAATCTCACCTCATTAGATCACTTTCACTCACTGAAGTGAAACCACGTCAAGATTCGACGTGATGAGGGAAAAAAACTGCCACCCTAATGGAGATTATCTTAATTGCTATCTGAATTGAACACATACTACCATTCTTTACCATTTTAATATATTAGATGATAGCTACCATTTTCTAGAATGTGCAATGACCATCACATAATCGATATTTTTTATTTTGTGGGTGAAGAAAGTAAGACATAAACTGATAGGCTTATCATTCTAGTGTTATTTAAAAAAACCCTATACCTCCATCAGCATAAATAGTATGGGATATGCCCCAAATCAATTTAGATATAACGGTGATCCTCCCATGTACAGTACAATCAACAATGCCACAAAGCCGAGGCTAGTATAAATAATCTCTCTTTTTGACACTTAAAATTGTATTAATTAATTAACAATGGTCAGTAATAATAATGCTAAGAGGACCACCTAGGCAGAGTTGGTGACTTTGGTGCACACGGGCAATAAAGGGCGTTTGGATGACCTAAGGACATCCACTTGCTATTTTATTGATTGGATGTGATTTGGGGATTCATTAATTAATTGGATACTTAGAAGATAATCAGTATCAGGTACTTATTTTTTCGTAATTATTCCTAATCAGCCCCATAAAGTGCTAGTTGAGGGCCAATTCCTTCTTGGTTAATTTTATGTATAATTTATTCAAATCTTGCTTGTGTCAAAGTAGGATAGAGGAAAAGGAAGGGAAAAGTCAACGCCAATCTTGTTGCCTTTTTATAAAAGACAAATGTTCTTGTTCTTGAATGACCTAATTTTTTAAGCAAGTAATTGTGTTTTCAACTGATTATTCCTTCAATCACTCGAATATTTAACAAAATTAAAGGAATACATATATAATAATAATAGTAGTTATACAAAATTAGTTAAATTCCTTCTCTAGGAAATGTTCAATAAAGCTCCATTAGCTCGCTACTTGTAGATAATTGTTTTTGATACAAGGGGAGATGGGGGAAATATGAGAGGGGCAGTTGTGGTTCAAACCCGGGATACTTACCCGAAATGTGAGAACTTGACTACTACAGTACTTATTTGGACCGATAATTGTTTATAAATAAATTCCTTCTCTAGGAAATGTTCAATAAAGCTCCATTAGATCGGTACTTATAGATAATTGTTTTTGATATAAGGGGAGACTGGGGAAATAGGGAAGGGGCAATTGTTCAAACTTGGGATACCTGTTAGGAATGTGAGAACTTAACTACTGTAATATTCGTTTTGATCGATAATTGTTTAATAAATTAGCAGACATGACAATTAACCAATGAAATCGTTATGTAAACAATGATGTAGATATGACTTGATTAATAATTTTAACTACTTCAAATGGCAAGTAATATACGTATTTATACTCGTGTTCGATGTTCCACAACTTAAGGAAGACTAATTATAAAGAAAAACACGTGTTATACTTTTTTATCTTTTCTTTCTTATCTCATGCGGTTCGGTTGATCAACAACATCACAATATTTAGATGATCAAATGAAATTCTTTCCATCACGACATTTATAACTAGCTTTCTAATACTTGAAAGAGGGGTTGCACAAAAAATGTGAAAGTGAACCTTGTTTGCCTTGAATTAATCATGCATCTTTGGTGACCTAACTTCTCATTAGCAAAAGCCGACAATCATTATTGAATGTGTTCATAAGCCAACAGATTTGTAGGCCCCAAACACGCCCTATCAACTTTCTAGTTAAGCAAAGATACTACTCATATATTTTACATATTCATGAATCATATTCTATCACCATTGTAAACTCCATCAAACTCCTGACCTTAGTGTCTTTAGCCTACTTTTCCTTTTCCTTTCCCCTTTCCCTTTTCCTCTTTCCCTCACAAGAAACAAGAAACAAGAAAACAATGAACCAATATATTATCGGGAATGTTCACTTATTCATGATAACAAATTATAAAGCATTCATCACTTAAACGAGCTACATTTCCAAAAATTTACAGAATAACATAATCACATATAAATAGTGGACACATTAATATATGTCTATTGTGAACAGATAAAAAAGAGATTTTGATTGATATGTATAGTGGACATCCCCACCCTTTCAAATGTTCCAACATCCTTCAGTGGACAAATACATTCTGTCCTCCAATTCCATTCTTTAGAATAAAGAAATAAATATAAGTCACCAATTCTAGCTAACAAATTAGACCAAACATTGTGTGAGAAACACAAGATTGCTTAATCATGTACCCTTTAATTAGTCCCCACCTAATTCTCCCAAACAAAAATACATTAATTGTCTGGTTTTTGGGGTATAATCATTAGTGCAAATGAATACACGAATTCACCAAATTGATACCCTGCCCACCATAAAGAAAGAAGAAATGCTATTTAGCACTATTAGTGCCTGATACCATATTAAGGTGGCACTAAATGATAAGTTGAATTAAGCGGATCATTTATTTATTCATTTAATTTCACTTATCATTTAATGACACATTGAATGTCATCTAGACTGATGTCAAGCAGCACTGGTGCTATATAACATTATTCTAAAGAATAAAGAGTCTATACGATCAATAACAATATGCAGCACACCTATATTGCAGTAAATACAAGAATATATTCCATCTGTCCCATAAAAACAGTAACATATTGCTTTTTTTGTTTGTCTTAAATTATTATCCACTTTTGATAGTTAATTTTTTAATTTTCTTATTTATTATCTCTTTAATGTGTATTGATATTAACAAATAAGAACTAATAAAGTTGAATAACAATTAAATGAAAGAATGTATTAGAAAAATTGTTCATAAATTATACTTTCTCCAATAACATTAATTAGACTTT
>CAVNYN010206557.1:6771-20493 GCA_963692815.1 Nyctanthes arbor-tristis | reverse complement strand
TACACGACGCTCTTCCGATCTCAAAACGTCATGGGCCGGGCCTGGATCCGTTTGTGGCATGGCAGCCCACCTGCCAGCCGTCTTCCAGCACGTTCCAGCATGTCGGCAGCCCCCTGCCAGCATATTTCGGCCCAGCTGTGCGGCCCCTGGCACAGCCGTCGTCCTTGACTTGTGCAGCCGTCGTTTTGGACTGGCCAGTCGTCTTTCCAGCAACTTGCAGCCGTCGTTCTGGGCCTTTCCAGCAACGTTCCAGCTCTCGGCCAGCTGTCGTTCTGGACCGTTCCAGCAACACGTCCAGCTGCACGGCCGCCCTCTCGGCCCACTTGCACCCCAGCTGTACAGCCGTCGTCTGCCCACTTGCATGGCCAGCTGTACAGCCGTTGTCCCCAGCCGTCGTTGTTGACCACTCATCTCCACGGCTGAAAACCTTCAGAATTCGGCCCCAACACTTAGCCAAATTTCTGGGGTGTTCCACGCCAGAACGTTCCACACCGTCCTGGTCCAATTCGGCCAGCTCCGCGCTGCCGTCCTCGGGGCCGTTGCTCATGGCCTGGCCACACGTCCCCTGCCGTGTGGCGCCGGTCCGCCCGGTTCTTCCTCGGCCTAGCACCCGTGCCTTCCTCGATGCCATCCCGCACCTCTTGTGCGCCTTGGCCTCACCCGTGTGCTGCCGTCTTTGTGGCCGACCCTCTTTACCATGCACGCACGTCCTCTGCCGTGCGCGCCTTTCACACCAGTTCCTCATTCGGCCATGCCCGCGTGCGTTCCTCGCAGCCGCCTCGTGCACCCCTCGTGCATCTCGGCCTCGCTCGTGGGTAGCCTCAACCGACGTGCCACATGCGGGGCGTGACATTAAGCTTTCTTTTTTGTTATGATATGAGATTTGATGCATATATGTAACTTTCTTCATGAAGAAAAGATACATTGAACTAGCTTATGGCACCAACCCACTAATAAGGTCTACTTTCGAGTACAAATTTTATATGAAGATGTATGACCAAATTGAACATTTCAAGGTCCCTACTTCTCGAAACGTATGCATGCAAAGACTAGAGGGTGTAATGGAATTAAAGTGCCTTTAGAATATAGTCTTACTTTAATTAGGGAAAAAACTTTGGTACATCATAAGTATTAGGTACTTTTGGCCAATTAAGACTCTAAACTCACATGTGGATTGTTGATTAACTGAGTTTTGATAGTGTCGTGGAATACTATCCATATGTATGTTTGAAACAGTACGTACTGAATATGATTAATTTAACTAGACTAGTAGATAGCAATAGCATAATCTATTTAATTAAATGGTATTGCATGTTTCTCAGCTCATTTCTTGACCCTTTAGGATATAGAAATTTTCTAGTTTGGATATATGTTTAGTTAAAATTTTCTAGTATCAAAAATTCTAGAGAAACATGAAAAAGTGATAAGAATAAGTGATATTATAGATATTGTATAGTTTTGTTGAACAATCAAACTGTGCTATATGAGAATGTCACTTATACTTGACAATTTTCAATGTCTCCTTATCATTCACCCATAGCATGCACTACCTGCCTAAGAGGAGGGTGCTGAGCTGACAGGTACCTAACTCCCCTTAGAGTTGGGCACATGTATGCCCTTGATCATGAGAACTAGAACAATATATTTAGCACGTTGAATTGATTATATAAATAAAGAAAAATTCTAGGGAGACATGAAAATAGAGCATTATTAGGTGATATTCTTATGTGACACACTTGTATTAGATGATGAAAAAATAGTCATGTAATCATCACCTAACAAATGTGTGCCACATAAGAATGTCAGCTAATAATGTTTCCTTTTCATGTCCTCTAAAATTGCTCATAAATAAATGGCACTAAAGTTTTGTGTGAGCATTTCAATCCTTTGCCGACATTTTAGAAAATGTGAAATTAAATCTTGCATGATTTGGAAGACCCCATTAGTATTTGCCGTTCTCTGTGCACTTTACTTGATTGTTGTATCAAAGCTAGTGAGTCGCACATATTCGTTTTCCACAATAAAGTGATTGCCACGCTAAGCCCTCTAGTTTTCAAATGATTGCTTAAGTAAATTTTCATTTTTTGGAAGCCTGCTAAATTAAAATTTAAAAATACATAAAATTATTCTTCAAAAAAGTATATATATACATAAAATTAAATTATTTGTATTGCACGATTAGAAAAATAGAAACGTAGACTATTCAATCGTCACCATGAAATTTAGAAGCAACAATTGTTTTAAAAAATTGCAATTCACATAACGATTTTGCAGCATTAGAACGGCAAATTAATTAATATAATAATAAATACTGGTTTGGCCATCATCAGCAGGGGAAAATTTTTAGTACTTCCTAGACAATGGTAACAAGATAAGTGTGTAAAGTAGTCCCAATTAAATGATAAAATGGACCTTTATATCCGCTTATTACTTCCCAATTTTTATCAATTTTTCATTTCGTTGAAATATCAAATTCGAGTGTGCGTTTGCACTCACATCAAAATGTATCAAAATGCATTTTTATGTGAAGTAAGAGAGAGAATGTGTGGAGTTAGATGTTAGAGATTTGTGTAGTACACGATATGAGTCGATTAGATATGTACATGTAATTAGTTTAATCAAATTCAAATTTAAAAAAGTAGGAGAAAGTAATAGTATGAAAACATGGGCGAGTACTAGAAACTTTCCCAACATCGATGACAATATTTGTTGTATATGCTAATACAATGCAGCGGCAAATTGCCGCAGACAACAAAATTTAGTTTCCTTTCTATTACTAGTTTGCCCCGTTTAATTTTCAACAATAATGCTACTTATATTCATAATCATCCATCCATCCTCAAATGTAAAAATGACAACTAGACAGTTCTCCACCCCATCCCAAAAAAGAAAAGAAAAGAAAAGAAAAATATGGCGCCAAAATAGTGCACGGGAAGGGTTTGGAAATGCCGTTACATATGAAGTAGCTTGGTTTTTTGTAAAGAATAATGCTATGTAGCACCAGTAGTTCTTGACACCAGTCTAGGTGGCATCCAATATGTCATTAAATGAGAAGTGAAATTAAATGAATAAATAAATGACACACTTAATTCAACTTATCATTTAATGACACATTAGTATTTGTGTCAAGCACCACTAGTGCTAGATAGCATTACTCTATTGTAAATGAATTAGAAAGCACATCATTGCCCACCATTTTCTAAGTTTATTATTATTGTTATTATATCAAGTTTTTTTGGGTTTTCTTGAATTTTTCGGAAAACCAAAATTTCAAAGGCGGTAACAAAAATTGCACACACTAACAAACAGACAGAATCAATTTAACTTGACTTCTAATTGTATTGTAGTTGTTGAAATTAGATAAGATAGTATCATAACCGAATTATACAATTGATTCTTTAATTAATTGTTATATAATCAAGAAGTCCTGAAATATCAAACTTTGTTGTTTTTTTATTTTATTTTATTTTTCTGAAGTACAAACTTTGTTATTAATGGACCAGTTTTAGAAAAAAAAAATAAAAAGAAATAATTAGTAGATTAAAAGTGACAAGATTCTATTTTAAAAGCTTTAATTGTAAATTTTTGTTGGGATCCATTGAGCTTCCATGCAAAAAATACAGCCCGGCAATTTCTAGGGGGAGAATTGGCCCAGCTCAACGTGGCCCAACTCAATTGAATTATAAGCTAAATAGGCCTGTGTGTTTGGTTTTCAATTTTGGTTGGGGGAAGAAGTCGAAGTCAACTGAAAAATTCGGTTTCGGTTTGGTCTTACTAATTTAAAAACTGAACGGTTTTGATTTCGGTTACATTTTGATTTTTTGATTGGTTTTTAAATTTAATAAAGTTATAATTTGTTAATTTTTTTTAAATGACAATAATTTTCTTTTCTTCTTCTTCTCCCTTTTTTTTTTTATCAAAGGTGATATAGGAGAGAGAAGAGAAGAGTAGGAATGTAAGCATTTAACAATGACAGCACAATTCGAACTACAAAATGGCAACAAATTTTAACAGAAAAATCTTGAAACTAAAAAAGGGTTATAAAATTGCAAAGGCAACATTGAAGCTAAAAAATAGCAGCGAAACTATTAAAAAGTTGTACTAAGTTTTGAAAATATAACCTCAAGACTTCAATTATAATATAAATAGATGGTTCTTGGTTTTAGATTTAAAACTAAAAAAAGAAGTGAAAAATCATTCGGCTCTTAGTTTTAGTTATAACTTTCTTTTGAAAACCCCAAACTGTTTTGGTCTTTTCAGTTTGGTTAAATTAGTCTTGGTTTTCTTTCCTACCCCCAAAATCAAGATTCATAGTTCATAACCGATGAAAGTTGGCTCCTTAAGATTAGTCTCCCACTTTAACTTATTCTACTGCCAACCAAAGAATGTCATAAGGTGCTGAATGCTGATCTGAGTGTGTGTTTTGTATCTCCAACAATTAGCACCCCCCCCCCTGTTTTTGGAAACCAAGCATGCACTAATAATATAATATAAGGCACAATTATTTAATTTTTATTAGTCTATTTAAGGGGTGAGGTTATGTAAAAAGAGCTTGATCATTTCCATCCTTAATATTAGGATTTCTAAAAATGATGTTTCTTTTCTATATATATATATATATATATATAATATGTGACTTTTTATGTTCAAATAGCACAACTCGTTTTACAAGTCATTGATCAAGTGCCAGAAGTGTCTCAGGCACTCAACCATCATTAGGTCCAAAGAGAGGAACTTTCAATGATATTTTGGCCAAATTAAAAAAGGTGAATAGGGAGGAACTGGAAATTGGCAAGTCAGGTTGGGTAATTTTTGTTTGTTGTACTTGTTCAAATACTTAGTTAAGATGAATATAGGCATGGGAATGGGACGCGTAGGTGAGCAGGTATATCCCTTTCTACAAGTTTATTATTTCACTTTAATTTTTTAATTTTTCACTTTAATTTCACTTTAATTTTTTAATTTTTCAGTTATTTAGTTATACTTCTAAGTTTTCATCTCATTTTTCCTGAACACAAGATCTCGTCCTTTGGTAATTATATATATATATATAAACGGCTATTAGGAATAGACAGGTACCACGATCTCTATTTAGGTATATAATTTTATTCTTGTACCATTCTGAGTACGTGATCTATATTTTTATTTACTTCATTTGGTGTAGAGCGAGAGATACTTTTTTTGCATTCCTATAAATATGTAAGAAAGAAAAATAATGTTGTCGATATTTGTTATTTCCGATCAAGTTGGAGATAAGGGTGGGTTGGGTAGCTAGGTAATTAAGATGGGGAAAATTTATTTTCTTTGTATTTATTACTAGATGTATACTCATGGGTTATACGGAATAGAAAAATTAGCCAAAAATAAGAGATGCGTAGTAATTTGAAAAACTAAATAATTATAATTTTATTACGTACTACTCGCTCATATACATATGTTATTAATATACATAAATAGAATGAAATTGAAAGGGACAAAATTTTCACTTGGCACAAAGCTAATTAAATTGTTATTTTTAGAATAATACTCTTAAGTAATAAAAATGAGAATGGGGAATTTTTACAAAATTAATTTTATATTGAGTATGTAAACTAAGAAACTATGGAAAAAAGAGGATACGAAATTTATACAACTCTAGAATTACTCTACACCTACAATCCTTAGTCAATAGGGTGTTGATGATATTTATTTATTAGAATGAATTATTTTTCACATTTTCCATAATATATTCTTAGAAAAATTATTTTTCAGATTTATTCATTACTATTTACTAAATCTACTCTAAAAAATCTAAAGTACACAGTCTTCTATTACAAAAGTCTCAAAAAATCAATATTACAACAAATAATAAATTCTATATGATTTGTCATTTACACATAACATTAATTTTTAACCAGTTTTCGTTCTAAGAAGAATTAAAAGAATTTTTTTTATTCTAAGTCTTTATCATAAAATATTATTACTATCATATTCCCGCAAATTATTACTATTATATTCCTTAACTTACATTTTTACCAATATATAGGTTTCTAGAAAAAAATAAATAATAAATTAAGTAATGTACCAAATATATAACCCTAGGTTTTATGACCTATAATTTATCGTATTAAATTAAAGTAAAAGTTTTGAAACTGATTTAATTTTACTTTATTATTATATCATCAATCTCACGAGTAGGCACTTAATCAATCTCAAGAAGAAGTCTCAATAAGCCAATACTTAAAATTTGTCTATCAGCTGTTAAAATTTTGAAAAAATATTAAATCTTTGAAGATAGCCTAAAAACTAATAGAATATGTATAACAAACAATAATAGATAACAAATAACATAATATATATAGAATAAAAAATATATAAATTTTTATATATTATCATAAAATAAAATAATAGCAATACATAATAAATGGATAAGTATTGCTATTTTTTAAACAGGATGAATAAGTATTATTATTATAAAATAAAATAAAATAAAAATAAAAAAGAGAATAAAAGTAGGATATTAGTTTTAGTGGGAAAACTTATATATGACAACTATCTTATTTTAATATATATATATATGTATGTAAGATAAGATAAGATTTTTTTTTTTATTTTTCAATTTCTTTTTTGTTTTCATTTAAAGAATGAGAGGTATAACTATCACAAGGGACCTTATTATAAAGTTACGAAAGGTTGGGGCCCACAACACTAGAAAAGAATGGAGACCTAACTATAAAACGTGCAAAGGTTGGGGGACCAGGCATAAAAATAAACCATTATGTAAATGGTACTTTTAAAGGTGGAGGACTAGATTGGAGCAAACGTTAAAAGTTGAAGAGCCCCGCTGAAGAAGATTGAGCTTGAGATTGGTCATCAAATATCAACCGACGGAGAAACTGAAAAGTAAACAAAAGCCCGCTCTGAAAAGCGTCTACAGTGCGTGCTTTGCTTCTGTACTACGTTTTTCTGTGTAATTTTCTTTGGATAGGTCAATTGAAGTTCACCGTAATTGGGGTTTTATTCAAGGAACTGAATTAATTCATAGCAGTACATAATCATGACGATTCTTGAGAAGAAGAGAGTTCAGCTTCTGCTTTTCGTTGTTGGAATCATTGCCCTCAGCATCACTGGTAAGCAACTTCTGTATGTTGTTTACTTTTGATGCTATTTTGTAGGTTAACTTTTAGTTCACTTAATGAACTTTAATTTCTGCAAGTTCTATATTTTAGATCCCATTTTATGCTTTCTTCTCCGTGGAAATGATACATATGAATTACTTCATCCCTTATCTGGATGAATTTTTGCCGATTAAATTTTTCTTTCACTGTAAACATTAAATTTTTGGGGTTAATAACTTTGTAATTGGCTTTGGTACCAAGCGTATTGCACGGCGAAAGATTACGAAAGATTTGGAATTTTTGGACATTAATCAATCACTGGACGATCAACCGAATTCTGGGGTTTTTAAGGAAGGAATTATCTGTTTCTAGTAAAGATAATTTCTCAGTTAGTGCTTAGCAGAAATTCTAAATGTAAGTTAATAGGGAACATTCACCATAATTGAAATCAAATTTTTTTTATTTGAACATGCATTTTAACCATTAATAGTCCTGGAAATGTACTTCATTGTATTAATAGAGTCATGATATAACAGTTGATTTGATGAAGAAATTAGTATGTACTTGCACAAATTCTATGTCACTGCTGATGGATAGGGGCAGATCACAATTGGATATGTCAATCATCTTGTTAATTATAAACATTGATGGGAACAATTTTGATGCCACAAGTAGAAGATGTCCTCTTCAAATGCAGAGAAAAAGGAGGGTAGGGGTGTGGAATCAATCTGCACAAATTTTTTAAGAAGTCACAGAATTGCTTAATCATACCAGTGCTCCAGACAGTTGAAAGCATTTCAGGTATTTATCTTTGTCTACTTAAGGTGCAATGTGGAGAGATTTTCCCAAAAACTTTAATAGTGGTTAAGAAGTCATACATAAGACAGCACCACAGAATTTATTATATGGTGTAAAGTTACAGCATACACGTTTTTGAAGCAGTGACATATCAGTTGCTAATTACAATACTTTTATAAACTCCTATTACATTAGGAGTACCAATCATAGGAAAATTATGTCAGGTCTATTTGCGGTTCTCATTTCTGTTTGCTACATCCTTGTTTCACTTCCTGCCTTCTTCTCTCTAGTATTTAGTAATATCATATTTTTTTTCTTTCCTTCTTTTATAGCCGAAAAATGTAGGGAATTGGTTGGTGAAGAGGCTGCATCGAAAAGTGGGAAGTTTACTTTCTTGAACTGTTTTGATGGGGATTCTGGAACAGTTGCATGTGTGGTGAAGGAGGGTGTAAAACTCTATTTCTACACCATCAGATCTATGCATGTAGAGAGTGCAAGGAACAAGGCAATTGAGGCTGCTTTGTCTGACGCATTAACACAAGGCATGGCTGCCAAAGATGCTGCCAAACTTGCCCAAAAAGAAGGAGCCAAGGCAGCAAAAATGGCTACTCGGAAAGCCAAGCGTATCGTAGGTCCCATCATTTCTTCAGGATGGGATTTTTTTGAAGCTCTTTATTATGGGGGTACAATAACAGAAGGGTTCCTTAGGGGCACTGGAACACTGTTTGGCACCTATTATGTAGGTTTCATTGGAGAGCAAAGATTTGGGCGATTTGGTTATTTGGTTGGAAGTCATCTAGGCAGTTGGGTTGGAGGAAGAATTGGGCTGATGTTTTATGATGTGGTTAATGGAGTTCAGTACATGCTACAGTCTTTTCAACTGGATGAACCTAAAATTTATGACGATGCATCAGGCGAACAAGCTTTTGACTCTGCAGGTTTTGAAAGTTCTGGTGCCTCTGAAGATTCATACGACAATGCATCAAGTGAACAAGTTTCTGAATTTACTGGTTCTGGTTCTGATTCTTCTGACTCCTCTGGAGATTCATACGACAATGCATCAAGTGAACAAGTTTCTGAATCTACTGGTTCTGAAACTGCCCATGTCTCTGAAGATTCCTACATTAATGAAATCCCTACTCGTACCTCTGATGAGTCCAATGATAATGACATTCCTGCTTACGAGAGTCCTGATGATGCCCATGAAGAATTCTAGATCAGGGTTAGCAATGCTACGTGTAATTCCGTGTGTCTGATTCTGTTAAGTCTTCATTAGTCACTTAATTCATACTGTTAAAAAATTAGCAGGACACATTCATACCTGACTTTTTTAGCCATAAACACCAGATACCTGAGATTTTACTTGATTTTCATTGTGCCAATTGTATTTATGTTAATTGTATTTACTGAGACTGTATTTTCCAAAGATAGATGAGTTATACTTAGTATGTAAACTCCTGTATTTTTCATTTCTTTATTGTCAAAAAAATAGAGTTACCACAGAGCCACGATGATCTTGGTCAAACATTCTTCCATCATAGTAATTTGATACTTGTAATCTTCAAATTTTCTACATCTTGATAAGAAAATTCCTTATGATGTCCACAGACTTCATTTTTTAGGATCAGAGAATGGCATGCTAATCTAGGTACACAAGTAGGAGGATTCAAGAGCACTGATTAGAGATCCTTGATTGTAGAATTATTTATTGTGGAAATGTGATTAGAACTGTAGAACGTAATGATACTTGGATGTATTACGTCAAATGAAAGCGAACACTGTCCGTAGTTCTTCTTTTATTGTCTTCAGAGTCCAGATCATAAGATGTTTTTATTACATGGTTTCTTTAGCCTTTTGAGCTTTGGCATTCAATGGAATTTCAGGATGTAGGGATTTTGTTCAGAGTGGACCGCTCAGCACTGAAGTGACGACAAGCAAGTCGCAACATGGAAGCAGAAACTCAGCAAAAATCTGGTAATGCTTCAAATTCGCTCTGCAGAAGGAGACTTGTTATGGATGCTCTGTGATTGGTTTGTGGAAAGAAAAAGCTTTCAGCCTTTGATTTGAGTTGAATTCCATTGTTTTAAGTTGGCAGGTTTGTTCTTGTCAAGCCCTTACAGTCATTACTGTACACATTCTTAAGTGCATGTAAATGGATAAATATACGGGACATGAATTAGAAAAACCAGCTGAATATGAAGACAAATAATATTGTACTCTTAATTGAATCATTCAGCTTTTCCAGAATTTTTGCGGTGTAATATTGAAGATTTTGTTTAAGCTAGGAAAGTGTGTGTGCAGGGAAGGCAGTCATATATGCATCTCTTGAATTTTGTTAGGGTGGAGTCATAAGATGTGGCTTTGCTTAAGATTTATCTATGAAATTGTAATGAAGAACCAAATTATGTACTTTATATCAAGCGGGATGGGATGTATGCTTGGATATGAACTTTACATTTTCCATATGAAATCTTACAGCCCCATTCTAGAGCCTGCAGCAGACACGGTGGTTGTGCCTGCCGCTAACGGGGATGCCTTCACACGGGCAGAGAATAATTATTTGTGGTTATGCATGTCAAGTTATTAGATATGCTAATTTAACTCAATTGGAGGGGTGCGATCTTAGTTTGGTAAAGGCTATGTCTTTTTGGTTATGATACTCTATGGTTTTGTTGGGTAATAAAAATATTTACGGTTGGCAATAAAAATATTAAAAAAAAGAAATCAAACACATTTTAAAAAGAAAAGAAGAGTAGGGGAAAATATTAGCATGGCGGGTCATCTTCTTGCAAGAAGAAAAATACTTGGAGTAGTTAAATAGCTGAGGTTAGAAAACTTCCACGCTAGTTGCAAAGTCACTAGGTTAGATTTGAAGTAAGAACGTCTTCAATACATGAAGTCTTGCTTCATGGTCCAAAAAGAGAGAGAGACTCCACAAAATTCGCATTTTCCATTTTATTTTAATTTCTTTTTTCTTTTAATCAGTTTTCTTTTATTTATACCACTTTTTCTTTACTTTTCTTCTCTCGTAATCCGTGTAAGGTCTTAATTTAGACTTTCTTTGAAGACTTTAATACTACTATTTTATTATTATTTTTAAATTTTCATCTATCCCTCTTCTCTTTTACATTTTTCCTTATTTTTTTCTTACACTTCTTTCCACCAACATTTAATTAAAATAATCACATTCTTTCTATCTCTCTCCTCTACACGACCCAAGACTTAGACTACCCCATTAGAGAATGCTCTAATGAAGCCGCTACAACGAATTAGCAGTTAAATTTATTAAAAGTTAAATTTATTAAAAGTTGGTGGTAGTAAGAATGTGAGTTTTTCTATCAAACCGACACAGTTATTATAAAATATTAGAAAGAAAGCACACAGATTTTATGACCGTTTGGTTTGTAGAATTTCATGTAAGGACGCCACCAAGAATTGAAAAGTGTGAGCTGTCAGTCAGACTCAAGATTGTCAATGAGACAAGGTCCAATATGTGCATATGGTACTCTTTGATCGAGCAAATATTTGTATAAGAATTTAAATCGATGAAAATAATTTAGGGCCAGCCGTTGCTAGCCCCACTAAAAGATTTAATCAATAAAACTAAATGACGGCTTTTCTATTGTGTGGAGTTGTACGATTGATGACCTCGTGTTCACATCAAGAATTAAAATCTTGTGCTACTAATCAATTGGCGCTATAACGACACTATTAAATATTGATGAAATTGATTTATATCGCACCTATCTTGAATTATGGAAATGAATTAGAAAAAATAGGGCCAATTTTACGTTTCATCTCCATCTTTTGAGTATAGTATTAGTTGGATCTCTAACTTTTTTTTAATCTACTGAGTCCTCAATGTTTCATAACTTCGTATGAAATGTCTCTTTTTATAGATTCTATTAATATTTTCCGTTAACTTTTCAATAAAATTACCGTTATAAACTTAACTTTTTAATTTTAAAAATAAAAGGTTTAATAATATTAAAAATATTAATTTTTGGTTGCTAGAATGTTGCCATTTTCAGAGACCAAAAAAGTGATATCCGGCAATAAAAGTGCTGCCAAGTAAATGGGGAGATTCACCTCCCCCTTTTTTGGCCAGTGGAACACCAGCCTTGCCTCCGTTTCCAGCAACAAAAGTGCCGCCAAGAATGGCGGTAGACTGTTATCATTTTTTGTAGTACTTTTGCTGTTCAAAAGAGGGGTGAATCCCCCATTTGCTGCCTGGCCACCGGGGTTAGGTGTTTCCTTTTTTCTTTCTTTTTTAAAATTTTTTAATTATTTTTAATATATTTAAACCTTTTGTTTTTAAAATTAAAAAGTTAAAGGTGGCATAACAGTAATTTTATTAAAAAGTTAATAGTGATATTGACGGAACCTGTTAAAAAAAAACCTTCATACGAATTTATAAAAAATTAAGGACTCAGTAGGTTGAAAATAAAGGTTAGGGACCTAGCAAACGTTAAACACAAAGGTTGGGGATGAAATGTGAAATAACCCCCACCCCGGGCGTTCCCACCAAACCAAACAAAAAAAAATGAGAAAAAAATGGAGAATAAGAGACACCATATTAACGAAGGGGTTAATTTCACAAATGGTCCCCAACCTTTGTATTTTCTATCAGTAGGTCCTTTATTTTTTTTAAGCGGTAAGTCTCAAACTTTTCATAAATTCACTTATAAGGTTTTTCTATGACATTTTTGTCCTTTACTTTTTAAATAAAAACAAAAAAAAAAACTAAAAAGTATTAAAAATGATAAAAATTAAAAAGTATGGTGGCTAGTTACCCATTCTACCTCTATCCTTAACATGATTGAAAATGACAAATATCTGTACTATTTTTCTTTTTTGAGGAAACTCTTATTTTTTCTTACATTTTTGTCAGCAATGAGTAAGGATGACAATTTAAACCGACCCGACCGTTAACATGCAGTGCCCCGAACCGAACGGGGTAAAAAAATGCCTCCCCACGGGTTGATGGGGCTGATCAGGGCGTGATCCGCCGCCCCGACAAGGGTCGCGGGGCGGCCCGCCCCGCTCCGTTTAGTGTTTTTTTAAAATAAAAGAAAAAAAGAAAAAAAGTAATTATAAAACTTCAAAATTTACTAAAAATATTTTTGAAGAGATAGTTAATTTCAAGTAGCTTAAAACCCTCAAAATTTACTACAAAATCCCCCCTCATAAAAAAAAAAAAGGTAAACGGGGCAACAAACTGCCCCGAACCACCCGAATCGCCCCAACCCGAAATAGTCGGGTCGGGGCGGGGCAGGGCCGATCCGCCCCGTTGCTATCTCTAGCAGTGAGATGAACAATAGCAAAATTGTGCCTTTTTTTTTTCCTGCTAAAAATGTTTATTGAAATTTTTCATTTACATTGAGTTGAAATTTGGGTAAGTAACTAGGTGAGTTCTTCTAACAAAAGAACGTCTTCCCCCAACAAGGAGAGGGCGTTCTTATGTGGCAGCCTATTTGGCAAGAATAATGAGGTCCACATTAAAACATTCTGCTAGCATACTTTTTCCCGTCCAGTTATAGAAACATTACATCTCCTCTTACATAACTCAAACTGCCACGTAGCTGTACAACATTTGATCCCTCAACCCCTAATATTGTACAATCACATGACAATTTAATATCCTTCAACCCTCAATATTGTACAGTCACGTAGCAGTTTATATTCCGTATGGGGAGAGGTGGTGTCTTGGGGGGGGGGGGGGGGGGGGGGGGGGGGGGGGGGGGGGGGGGGGGGGGGGGGGGGGGGGGGGGGGGGGGGGGGGGGGGGGGGGGGGGGGGGGGGGGGGGGGGGGGGGGGGGGGGGGGGG